>PVIU01010508.1:0-69602 GCA_004026605.1 Ondatra zibethicus | reverse complement strand
GCCACCTCTCTTTCCTAGTGTCCCTTCAACCATGCTATCACAACATGGCTCAGAGCATCCTTTCTTGCCAAATATTCTTACAACCACATCAACACAACACATTTTATAGCCTCTTTTCTTGCATAACGCTCCCAAAATCACACTAATACAAGTCAATGTATAGCAAGAATCCTCTCCTGCCTCGTGTTCCTACAACCACACTAACAACACAGTCAACAGAGAACTCTCTCGTCAAGTCCCTACAGTAACACTAACTCAACAGAATTTCCAGCTTCCTCTCTTGCCTATTGTCCCTACATCCACACTAGCCCAACAGTTTAAGCCATCTTCTTTACTATTATGTCTACCTATCCTTCTATTCCTTACCTTCTTGAAAGTATTGTAACTAGGTGCTTTAAACTTCTTGTTCATCATTTCTCCCATTCCCCATTCTTCTCCTCATAATGCCTTTTTTTCAAGCTCACATGTAGCTACGCCAAGCCTTTTGTATTTTGCATATCCTTTTAATATATTTACCTCCTGTTTTATGCTGTCATTACTGCTTTGTTTTGAGTTAATCTGGATTACAAAAAGCCTTCTAACTTATCTCCCATCATGAAACCTGACCCCTTTTCAACACATCCTCTTCCCTGCAGATATCGTTGTCCATTAATAATGGAAATGTGCCCCCATTAAAATTCTTCAACTACTCCCTATGGTTTTCAAGATAAAGTTCAAGCTTCATAGCACATAAAGTTCCTGGTGATCTGGCCACTGAGTAACTCTGCAGTCTTCATCCTTACACCAGCAATAGTGAAATACATATGATTGCCATAACCCATGGTCTTAGTCCATGTAGGCTGCTATCCTAGAACTTCAGAGTCTGGGTAATTTATTTTTTTAATATTTATTTATTTATTATGTATACAATATTCTGTCTGTGTGTATGTCTGCAGGCCAGAAGAGGGCACCAGACCTCATTACAGATGGTTGTGAGCCAACATGTGGTTGCCGGGAATTGAACTCAGGACCTTTGGAAGAGCAGGCAGTGCTCTTAACCACTGAGCCATCTCTCCAGCCCGAGTCTGGGTAATTTATCAAGCACAAAACCTCATTACTCTCTTGTCTGCAGGCTTAGATTCCCAGGATCAAGGTAGTTTGGGTCATACTATCAGCTCCCAACGTGATAACTTTAAGATGTACCCTCAAGAAAGAATGAGTGCTGGGGACCTATGGGACTGAAGGCATCTTGGTTAGCAAAACTGAGAGTTACAGAAAGCCTTCTCGGACAGAATAGCTTCATCAGCCTTACCTCTTAATTCCATCACTCTATACACATGTTCCATGTAGGACTGAGCACTCAACACTTTCTGCACTTTAACCAATTGTGGGTCTCTACATTAACTAATACCCACTGCAAAAAGAAGTTTCCTTGAGCAGGTCTAAAATCTGCACTAGTCTATGACTACAAACAAATATTTAGAAGGCATTTGATAACATGTCTATTTTTCCAAATAACAGTAGTAGATTCTCCTCAGAACCTAGGATGTCCTAAGCCATGGGCTTCTGATCAGCTTTGCAGTGCCAGACATGAATTACCTCTAGAGAGCATGCTTCAAGCCCAAGCACAAAGCAGAATAGTTACTCCCATAACAGACATGCTCTTATTGCACCAATTGGCACATCTTGCCTGGCAAGTCAATATTATACAATCTAGGTTCACCATTATATATAGCCATTGATGATGCCCCCCCTTCCAGCAGCAGCCTGTATAGCACCTTTCAGTACCATGAATGCTACTAAGCAGGCTCCCATTTCAGCTCCAGCTTTATTTCTCTGTGTCCTGCAACCACAGCATGTGGTGTCTTCAGCAATAGGGTTTTACTATCTAGTTCTAGTGAGCAACCAACAGCAATGATGTTGTGGGATGTCCTTCTGGATATGTGTTGCTTTTACTGATTGATGAAAAAGCTGTTTTGGCCAATGGCTTAGCAGTGTAAAGCCAGGTGTGGGAAGTCTAAACGCACATAGAGAGAGAATAAGCAGAGTGGAAGAGATGCCACATAGGCACTGAAGAAGTAACATGCCGCACTGGTAAGCCATGAAGTTATGGCAATACACAGATTAATAGAAATGGGTTAATTTAATAGTTAGAGCTAGCCAGTAAGAAGCCTAAGACATTGGCCTAACAATTGTAAGTGATAAGCCTCAGAATGGTTATTTCATAAGTGGCTCTGGGAACAGGCAGGTGGAGAAAAACTGATCCAGGAAGATTAGCAGTACGGAGAATACTTCTAGCTACAGCCTATACTGTTTGGGGACCTTCTGGGCCACAAACTTGTAAGAAGGGTATCCCACACCTGACAACAATGTTTTCATTTCATAACTTATGGCTTCTGGCAGTAAACATTATCCATCCATTTAGGATGCTTCCTCTTTCAATAATTATATGTTTTTTATTGGCTTACAAAATGGGAGGTTTTCATATAGACTTTTTTATAGATTCTTATATTCAGTTAACCCTTTTCTGACCATGTCACCATCCTTCTACTCCTTATCCCACCTCAACATTCCTACCTCAGTATGCCTCTATTTTCATAGTACCCGTGTTTCCTATGTCCCTCCATCTAGCATCTCCATCCCTTCAGTAGCCCTTTCTTAACTTCCTGGCCTCTACATGCACTTCCTAATTAAACCCATAAATCTAAAATCTGAGGCAACTATCTACATATGAAAGAGAGCAGTGGTGTGTGTCTTTCTGGGCGTGACTTCCTAATTTAATATAATATAATGTTTTCCTTTTCCATCCATTTTCTTGCACATTTTGTAACTTGATTTTTTTTTTCCTTACAGATGAAAAGGAATTCCACTGTGTGTACGTAGTTCATTACCATTATCCATTCCCAGTAAACTAGTTCAGTCACAATGGAAAAATCAGTTTGAAGATTTCTAAAAACAATTCAAATAGCACTACCATTTGACCCAGCTATATCAATCCTGGACACACACACAAAGGACTCTGTTGCCCTGTTACAGAGACACTTGCTCATCTATGGTCATTGCTACTCTATTCACAATAGCCAGGGAATGGAATAAGCCTAGATTCCATTTCATCAACTGTTTTTGCTGCTGCTGCTTTAGTCTTCTCTTGAGATAGGGCTACTTCTCTTGAGATGTAGCCAAAGCTTTCCTGGAAATTCTTACCAATCCTTCTGCCTTAGCCTCCCTAATGTTGGTATTACAGGTATGAGCCACCAGAGCCAGCTTTAAGACTTTAATTTGATTTGTATTTACTTCTCTGCTTATGTGGAATCATAGAACATTTTTTCCTTAAAATATGGACAGCTGAGTAGATGGGTGAATGAATAAATAAATGCCTTGGGTCTTATTCATCTTATATTTCCATTGCCTGGCATGGTCCCAGTCACACAATCAATAAAGTTTATAAAACTGATTTTTCCCTGAGAGGTGCTTTTGAGAAATTAAACGAAGTTACAGTGTGACTTCATGAGTATGCCCCTTGTGTATAGGCTGCCCTTGGGAGGACCCTCAACAGGTCTGGGATGAATCTAGACTTAAACATGGCATGGGTTTTCTAGTAAGAACACAATGTTGCTTGAATCCTAGAAGACAACATTCCAATATGTTAAGGACCTGACGCACATGACACTGCACTCTGACAGGCATGGTCCTGTTGCTACTCTTCCATGTCAGTTGAGACACTTGACTGTACAGATTTGGGGGATCCCGGCAATGGGGGACAGTAAACCCTTTCGATAAAATAATATGCCAGCCAGCTGAAAATCTTACCTGAAATTTCTTATCCTCCTGCTTCGATCCAGGGAAAAATGTCTGTGATGCTGTTGGGTAAGAACGGGCCATTGATCTGTCTGTGTGAAGAGAGACTGGAATATTGATGTCACAAGTCCTCTGTGTGCAAACTACTTCCAGTAAATGAGGTGTCTGAGACTCAGGCTTCTTGGACTAATAACACCTGCAGGAACAAAAGCCACCCATGCACTCTGCCTTTGCAGCCAGCAGTGATTTGAACTGGAAATCAGTGTTTATGTAATTACTCCCCGTTCCTCCCCTCACCTCTACTGGAATTCATTGCTTGAGTGCTCGACATTTCCCTACTGCACGGATGAGTGTGGGCTGTCTTACTATGCAATAACATGTGAGCCGCTCACTTTCAGCCTGAGAAGTGCTAGGTCTCCTTCCTCTTTCTTGGTGTTTGCTTATCCACAAACTGACGAACTGAACTGGGGGGGAAATTCCTTTTGTTGGCCAAATATGTTTTCACCTTTAGTACAGCTCTGCGGTGGGGATTAGGTCAGAAATTCCTAGCATCCAGTCTACAGATAAGGCTAGGACTTCTGTTAAATTCTAGAAATTAGAGACAAAATTTGATACATACATTCATGCTTCTACCAAGAAAAGTCATAGTTTAGACCAAATTCAGAAGGGCTCCTAAAATTCTCTGAAGCTATAGAACTGGTTGTGCTGGGTGTTAACATTTTTGCGTCTCTGAAGAGAGTCCCCTTCTCACTTGGGAAAGCATTCCCACGAATGAACAACATAAGCTAGGACTTTGGGAAAGAAGCCAAATTTAACAGTCAGTGGTGGGTTCATACCCCAGACCTTCCATTCATCTCATATATATTTTGGTAAGCCACTTTTCTGATTCTATTTTAGAGTCTGCAAAACAGCATAAGAATGCATGCATATGTTGTAAAGAAGAGAAACAATGTGCATGAATGTACTATGTCCAGCTGTCTAAGACATCCAAGGATTCTTGATCTATGCATGTCTGAAAAAGGAGAACATTGAATGATGCAAAAACCTCATGCACACACACACACACACACACACACACACACACACACACACACACACACACACACACCCAAACTCGTGCCATGAAAACTGACTTCCTGTAGTCCTAGACTGATAGTATCCCAGCAGTGCGTTTCATCAGGAAAGTGAGGCATGAAATAAGCCTATCTGGTTAACATATTTCTAGACAAAGAAAAGCACTGGAACAGAAATACTCCAGGTCTTATTTAAAAAAAAAGGAACCACAGTAATAACTGAGATGGGAGAAAGTCATAATCTCAGCTACTCACAACAATGAGGCTAGAATACTGAACATGTAAGGCCTGCTTGGGCTACATAGTTAGTTCAAGACTAGTCTGGGAAATTTAGTAAGACCTCTGTCTGTAGTGGCATTTCAAATGTATTTCAATAAATAAAGACTACCTGGAGATCTGTGAGTAAAACAGTCCCACTGGTCAGTCTTACAGACCAGATTATGGTAACACACACCTTTAATCCCAGTAGCCACAATGGCACACAGCTTTGATACCAGGAGCCACCCTACTTGCCATAGAAATAATGGCAATTTCAATAAAGCAAGACTTATAAAATCTCAGGCTCAAAAATTGGGGTTCAACCTAAAGATCCGAAAAGTAAAACAGCCAGCTACTGGCTCTTACCTCGACCTCAGTCTGAAATGGTGATCCTGCCTCCTGGAATCTCAGAAGGAGACTGTCTGAGAGCTGTCTCACCCATCTTATATTCCTATCTAGGGCTGGGATTAAAGGTGTGCCCCACCCGGTCTCTATGGCAACTAGGTTGGCTCCTGGGATTAAAAGTGTGTGTTACCATAATCTGGTCTGTAAGGCTGACAAGTGGGATCATTTTACTCTCAGATTTTCAGGCAGTCTTTATTTATAGAAATACATTTCAAATGCCACTATATCTGTCTCAAAATAAAAACCCACAAAAAGTGTTGAGAATGTATTTCAATGGTTAAGTGCTTGCCTGTATGCATGAAGTCCCTAAATGCCATATCAAACACATAACTAAATGATAAATGATAGCTAGCTAGCTAGATGATAGATTAGATAATAGGTGGGTAGATAGATAATAGGTAGATAGATAAATAATAGGTAGATAGATAGAAGATAGATAGATAGATGATAGGTAGATAGATAGATGATTGATAGATAGATGATAGATAGATAGATAGATAGATAGATAGATAGATGATAGATAGATAATGGATGGATGATAGATGGATAGATATATATAAATGGATGATAAATGATAAATAGGTGATAAATAGGAGATGGATAGATAGATAGATGATAGATAGATAGATAGATAGATAGATAGATAGATAGATAGATAGATAGATAGATAGATAGATATATGATAGATAGATGATTAAAAAAAGAAAGAGAAGACACACAGAGCAATTGAGATTTGGAAGAGAAGAAAGAAATGGTTCCAGTTAGTACACCTCAAACTTTGACAAAGGTGTAGAGAAACGGGTCATTTCCATGGAAACCTCATCCTAACACTTTAAAAAGCTAGTAATTCCAGACCTTTAATACTGATTGTGTGTTGGAAATAACCCTGTTGTGGGTATGCTCTCAGAGAAAAGCAACCTGGGACTGACAAGAGGAGTTCTGCACAGCTGGATAGCCTGGAAGATCTGGATATTTAGAAGCGTCCCCCAGTATCCTCCACCCTCCCAACACCTGCTGCACCAACATCCCCCAGTGGCTATCATGGTTACCTACTTCTTTCTTTTTCTTACATCTCTCTCAACCTAGGTACCACTTCCCTTCAAAGTGCTATAATTTTCTTCAAAGGTAGCGTTAATATTCAGCCAGCATTCATTTAGTGAAAAATAAATGCCTATAACAAATTAAAAGACAGATATACACTTAAAATTATATCAGCCTTCAAGGCGCCATTACCTTTGGCTTGTAAATGAGAAAATGAAGGTCATGAAGATAATAAGATACAAAATGGGTTTGAATGCAGATGTCTCTGGCTCAAAAACTTTTTACAATAACCCTGAGCTCTCCAGATACAATGTGATGGTGAATATTGTCAGTTTAACAGACTCTAACATCCGTGAGGATACAAAGTTCTGGGCATTTCCAAGAGGAAGTTTCTAGACTGAGCTGAGGTGGGGAGACCCACCCTGAACATGGAATAACTGAACACCAGCATTCACCTCTCTGATTCCCAATTGTGCGTGTAATGTGACCAGCTGCCTCTGTGGCTTCCCTGTCATGATGGCTTGCTCCTGAACTGTGGGTCATAATAAGCTTTTCCTTCCTTAGGTTGACTTTGTTAAGTACTTTGCCACAGCAAGAACAACAACTCATACAACACCACATGAAGCAGCCTTTGTTCTGTTTGGTCCAATGCAAGACCTGGACCTGGAACATGACTGTGACATGGACTGAACATGCTTGGGACGGTCAATATCATCACCTTGACAGAATTTACAGTCATTCAAGAGAAAGCCTGTGATCACATCACAGGTAGATGAGGTTGAATAGGAAGACCTACCATAAATGGGGGTGATAGCATCTAATGGACTGGGTCCTAGACTAAACAGAAAGAAGAGGCTGGACGCAATACAGCCAGCTCCCTCAGACTCCTGCACCAAGAACTTCCCCCACCATGATGGGCTGTGCCCTTAAACTGTGAGCCAAAATAATCCCTTTTTCTCATTGGCTGTGTTTGTCAGGTATTTTGTCTTAGCAAGTGGAGAAGTAGCTAATATGGTGCTCTCCATGCTTGAATCAAGAACGATATTGCAAAGTTCAGAGAAGTCACCAGTAAACCCAAACAACATGCCACTCAACATAAATACCTCTGACAGTGTGACTTGAGAAAAGTTCTGCATTCTCTTTGGGGCCTGAGAGATGAGAAGCTATTTTTCTGTCAAGAATAAACTTACTGTCTTGCTCTGATGTTCTAGATAGAGATAAAGGCTTTAGGGACCCCAGTTATTTTCCCCCTCCCCCTTTCTAATCCCAAAATCCCAATCTCAATATAAAAAGTTATAATTTTCCTAGGAAGAAATTGTGTTGACCTCAGGTTTTCACAAAGAGTGTAATATTTCCACTTGGCTGCACAGCCAGAAACAATGCTAAAACAACTAGGGAGCAAGATGTTCCCAAGCAGGTAGAGGCAGAGGAAGGCCAACCAGAAGGTAATTGAGGCTAGGAGGGTGGCCAGGTTACAGAGATCCAGTAAATGCTGAATAGCTGGAGTGCCTCTGGCAAATCTTCTCTTCTGACGCCCACTCCTCCACTGCTGGAGGAGAAAGTGGTCAGCACACAGCTGAGGAGAAAGAAAAGGACAGACTTGGGCACTCCTAATTCCTTGAGGACATAGCTTCTTAAACTGTGGATCATGAACCATAAGGCGGTCATGTAACCGAATATGATGGTCAAGGAAATCTTGGCAATGACAAAAGTTTCTGAACACTAAAGAAAAAAATTAATTTAAAAATCAACGTATGATGAATCTGATACTGTGTTTCTGTGAAGCGCTCTTCGCGCGCTCCCGTTAAGGATCGTTAGCGGACACTGCCTGGACACCTTAGCTTGGATTCCAGACTACTGCACATTATGTTTACTACACATACAACATTTCTGCTTTTCTAAAAATATATGACTTAAATATAAAAAACTTAGTATTTTCCTACATCATTCCTCAACAGGGAAATACGAAATTAAAGTGCCTTTAAATTGTATGACATTAGAATATTTGCTTTCTTTAAAAATACCTGAGTTACCAACTTGAATCCCTAAAACAAAATAATGATAATTAATGAATTTTGACTTGGAATTAGAGCAGAGTTTCTAAAACCTTTTAAATGACCCTGAACATCCTTCTGGCAGTCAGTATTTTTATTTATTTTATTTTTTGCTTATTAAAAATTTGGATTTAGAAAATCAGACATATATGTGAGCTAATATTGGGTTATGCAAAAAAATGTATCAATGGCAGATAGTGCTGATGGTAACAAGTTCTTTTTTAAAGTTATTTTTATTTATTATTTGGGAATCTCACAACATACACCGCATCATGCTTACCTCCCAGTCTTCCCATGTTCATCCCCCACCTTTACGGCCCAACCCCTCCCCTCGCAAAAAAAAAAAAAAAACCCAAGTTATTCTGCGTTGTCCATATATCCACTGGAGCATGTGTAAATTCCTAGGCCAACCTCCCAAGGGAGGATGAGTCCTTTTCCGCCTGTATCTGCATCAGAAACCACCAGCTGAGGAACGCCCTACAGTAGCTGAAGCAGGGCAGAGCTAGCTCTCTAACACCCAAACCACCACCTACATAGCAATGCTGTGGGCCAGTGAGGATCCAGGCCAGTTCTCCCATGACCATGGACATTAATATGACTTCAGGTAGCAACCCCGACCACAGACTTCAAGGACTTCACTGTTACACAGGCTGTAGACATGAGCACAGCCCTTGGCCATATCAGGACCACTGACCCATTCATGGCCCTCAGTGCCTACATGGACCACAAGTCTCAACACAGTCTCACATCAGCACGGCTCCCTGAGGCGGCAATAGCTGAGGACATCGCCAAGGCATCAGGCAGCAGCACAGGCTGCCTACATCCACACGGCTCTTAGGCTTCAATGTAGTCTGGGACAGCAACATGGACACCAACATGCCTCCTGTAGGATTTCAGATCATGGTGGTCTTTTGAGAAGGTCCAATCCAGAAAGTGAACCTTACCCCATCTCGGACAGAGCCAGGGGGATCCCACAGCTAGGCATCAGGTTTGGGGACTGAGCCTGCATCTGCAGAAGCTCTAGGCTGTTGTATACCAACCATTCCAACAATCCTACTGGGCAATGAAAGCATAGAGACCTCAGCCCTGTCTTTCACCCGTCACCGCCATCGTATCTCCAGCTCCATCTCTCCATAGTGCACACACTACACCAGTCCATTTTTCTATCTTTTCCACCTTTCCATCACACACTTATTTGTTGCAGTTGTGCCCGCCCACCCAAAGCTATGGGGACAGGGCAGTGCTTGGGTGTCTTTGGGCCACCAGGCCATGGCCAGTATTCTGTGTTTATACAATATGGCATTCACATAAATGAATATTACAAAATCACCACACAGATCAACTCTTCAATGTTGAAAATACGCTCTGTTCTACAATATCGGCTATTCAAGCCCTGAGTAAGTGAAGTCCTGAGTGGACTTGTATGGTTGACATGAGCATGTCCATGTCAAAGACATCAGAGCTTCAGACCCATGAAGGAATGAGAAAGCTTTCTACCCAGGGTGAGGCTCAGAGAAAAATGTCAAAGCCTTCCCTTCTGGTCTTTGTGTGGCTGTTGATATTATGTACACAAAATGTCCGCCATAGCTTTTCTCTCCTGGATATTTATGGTCCTACAGAGATTTCTTCTACAGAAATTAACTAAAACTGCCCCCTTGATCCAGCTGTGCATCACAAACCCTGCCTCCTCCTTTGTCGATATGCAATAACTCCACCTCCTTGTTTAGCTGTGTGTGATAACTCTGTCTCCTTGTTTAGCTCTATATAATAAACACACTGAACTTCTGAGGTGCTGTGGTTTCTCTAGCTAAGAACCCAAACATTGAATTCCAGCTTTCTGTCCATGTGTCCATCTTTCTGTCTTTTCTTCATCCCTCACTCCTCTGGTCACATCCATCCCTGCAGCTGTGTGGAACGCAATGTAGAGGTTTAGTGCCGCAAAACAATCCCACACCAGTTTGGAAATTATTATTAAAAGGGCTTATTTATTGGAGGGGAAAAATCTTACAAATCAATATCCCAAACCATAGTCCTCTCGTAGCAAACAGGAAACAGAAAGTCTAGCCGTCTGAATGGGAGCCAGAAGCAAGAGAGTGGGTAGAGGGCTGCCGCTGCTTTTTAAAATGAAAGAGACCACGCCCCAGTGGGCTGGTATCTTAAAGGCTATTGGCTGAAGTAGCAGAAGGAGCTCCCGCAACAGGTTTACTTCAGCTATCATTTCTCTTTGGAAAACATTTCCAGTCTTCAGGCTGTAAACTTCGTTGTTCCATCTTTTAAACATTTGGTGGCAGGTGATTATCAGCAAAAACAGTGCACCTACATGGTTTTTGACCTCTGGGAGTCATAGACATTAAACTTGAAATTGACAGCACTGATTGGAATTGTTCAATGTGGAATGATTCTAAATTACTCCCCAAAATTTTCTCCTAAATGAACATTCCTGTAGAGTAGTCTGGCACCTAAATCAGATTGTCTAAAGATACATATATTGAACTCTAACATTGGGGGGTTAATGAACTCATCTTTTAAACCAAAACCCCTGTGAAGATTGGTCATAAATTACCAAACCTTAATATGTGTATACCACTCAATCTGCCTGCCCCTTAATGCTACTAATATTATGAGAACAAGGAAGAACTTCTGCTGAAGAAGGGAAAATATTTCAAAGTAATTTTGAAGTTTGAGATATGTCTAAATAAAGAACCAATCACGAGGGTATAAAAATGATACCTATCTGTCCCTAAACATACCCTATATACAGGCTCTAGGTTTGGGGGCCACTTAAAAGGTCTCATTGAATTCTCAGATCTGTTCTGTGAAATAATAAGAAATGAGGTGCTTAGCTGGCATGAATAAGATGCTACTGAAAATGAAACGCCATACCTCATCCAACAATAAAGGATCTGCCCACCTGTAATTATCTAACTCCAGATTGATTTGCAAAGGAACGAAAGAGAAGACAAAAAAGGAGACAGAGAGGACACATGATGGAAGCACAGAGGAAGCTTAGCTGAGTGCTCTACTCAAAGCAAAACTTCTCAGCCTTCCTACCCATTCAATAATTTAGTTAATACTTAGAGAGTGTCTAGACAATACAAGATATAGGGTTTCTTTGATTGTCCCTTCTGGAACCTTCTCAGGGCCTGTTTGCATTTTATAACACTTATGAGTGATTCCTAAAAATAAAAATGGGCCATCACTTTGGTACTACATGCTCTTGTACTAGGAAGTTACAAGTGCTTGGATTAGAATGGGTACTTACTCCAACAATCAGCCAACCCACATACTATAGTAAAACTCAGAAAAAAAAAGTTCAGACAAATTATACCACAGAATCAAACAGACAAAAGAGAAGGACAGAAGAGGAGACATATATAGAAAGAAATGCAGCTTTGTTGTAGTAAAGCCACAGTAAGCAAAGGCCATGAGCAAGACAGAAGAGATATTTGCTCCATAGAGGAAAAGGCCACACTCACCCAAGCAGCCAAAACAGCAGAGAATTGTTTGGCTGCTGAAGCTATCATACCTGATTGCCAAACCATGGTCTATTCTGAAGTGTGTTTTCATTTGTCTGGGTTTTCTATTCACTATTCAGAAGAGTGGAATCCAGAGAGAGCACAATGGTCGCACTACACTGAAGAGCTAGAGAAGAGGTAAGGGTTCAGGGAGATCATGTATCTAGATTACACAGGAAGAGAATAGTGAAGGCAGTCTCAGAGAAAGCTCAGAGGTCTGAGTAAAAGCTATTGGCTGAGCACATATGACTGTGGAAGAAAGATCATGACTATGAGCTGGAGAGAGGGACAGGCTTCAGAAAGCAAGACCAGACTAACATGAGTTCTGGACTTTGCTGGGGATGGGCATTTACTCCAGTCCCTGTGGCATAGGATGCCCTTGGAATGAAATCACATTAATATGGCTCAATATCCCTGAGCAAAATGCTACTCTATGCTTCACTAGGGAAGTAAAAGAAGAGGAGACTTGCTAGGGTCAAATAGATACGAAGTTCCTGAAAAGCAAGCCAAACTATGGCAACCTTTAAGATAGTACTACGAAATACAACCTCCCAACACAAAAGATTACATCTGTTTTCAATCAAATGTGTGCAAAGATGTAGGAAAAAAAACCTGAGCCAGAACCAGAGAAAATTGAATTGAAATGAAACTAGAAATGACAGGTGACAGAATTATACAACAAAGTTATTAGAGTCGCTATCTTTAATATACTTCTTACATTCAGAAAAGTAAAAGGCAACAAGAGCAAAATGAAAAGAGATAGGTAAGTGTGTATATGTGTGTGTGGGGTGTATGTGTGTGTGCGTGTGTGTATGTTTTCAAATAGAGCTTCTGGACCTAAAATGCACATGTTACTAAATTTCTCAATATTCTGGGTAAAGGTTACCACAACAGAAGGAGTGAAAACATTTTCATTTGACTTAAAGAGCACGGGAAGACTAGAGCAAGTTGGTTGGCTTTTTATTGTTAGGATTTGTTTGTTTATTTTAGTGATAGCTAAAAGGTTACACTCAGGGTCTTGTACATGTTGGTCCTGAAGTTATATCCCCAGCTTTTGTTTTGTTTTTTCGAGACAAGTCTCACTATGTAGCTCATGTTGGCCTTGAACTCACTGTATAGCCCAGGCTAGTCTCAAATATAAGGTCCCTCCACCCTACCTCAGCCTCCTGGAATCTAGGGTGACAACAGGTACCACACATACCTAGATTTAGAGCATTACTGAAAATGTACCCTTCTCATACCTGACTTTAGTCATACAACGTCAATGAGTTTAACAAGTGTTTACAGACATGAATACCATTCCAACCAGGACAAGACTCATTCCACACACCACAGTTGTGGTTCCTTGCTACTCTTTTCTGCCAGAAATTGCACCTGCTGTGTCAATCGGTCAATCTTTTCTCTGTCACTACTTCTTTTTGATTTCATACAACTGTAGCAGTATAGAATACAATATTTTATTATCCGTCTCTTTTGCTTACATAATGTTTGTGAGAGTCTTTCATATTACTGCATAGGATGGTTCATATTTTAAGTCATCGTGTAGAATTTCATTCTCACTATCACTGAGTCTGATGATGCAGAATTCAATGAAAGACTATATTCAATAGCAGATGAGAGAGTGAAAAGATGAGTAAACCTGGAGACACAGAAACACTTATGTCTTAGTTACAGCTTCCAGCGTTGTGATAAAACATCATTGACCAAAACCAACTTGGTAAGAAAAGGGTTTATTTCATCTTAGACTTCCAGGTAACATTCCATTACTGCGGGGAGGCAGGAACTCAAGCAAACAGGAACTCAGAGGCAGGAACCAATGCAGAAGCAATGGGAGAGTGCCGCTTACTGGCTTGCTTTCTTATAACATTCTGAAAGGACGGCTAGTCCTAGAGCAGCACTGCCCATCATGATCTGGGCCCTTCCATACCAATAATCAAAAAATAAAATGCACCTCAGGCTTTCCTATAGGCAAACCTGGCATTTTATCAGTTGAAATTCCGTTGGTGGCAACTACTCGTTAGTTCCTGGCTGCCCTGACCTGAAATAATCACACTGAAACTATATTATTTATAATACTGCTTGGCCAATAGCTTAAGCATATTCCTAGGTAGCTCTTTTTTCTTAAATTAACCCATTTCTATTAATCTCTGTATGGCCCGTGGTTGTGACCTACCGGTAAGGTTCCATCCAGTGTCTGTCTCCTGCATCTGTCTCTTGTGGCAACACCATGGCTTCTCCTTGACTCTGCCTTCTCTCTCCTCCTCTATTTGCTTGGAATTCCTAGCCACTGGCCAAAACAGCTTTATTCATTAACCAATAAAAGCAACACATATACAGAAGAACTTCCCATACCAGTTTGCTGGTGGTGAGCAGGGACGCCGAGGCTCCTTTAACAGAAAGCATACTGACTCAGCATAAGAAACAGCTGCTTCTTCATTTGTGCTAGTTGCATGAACAGTTCCGCTCTTTCAGGAGGCCAAGAATTTGAATGAGGCTTATGAGCAGAGTGTTACAGGTTGATTATGGAAAAGTAGACCTGCTGCATCCCTGGAGCTGGGGCAGAGCTCATTGTGAACATGCATCCACCATGTTGGATTGGGCGGAACAAGTGGGCAGACCCACAGAGTTGGTCCTAGCTATGCTGCTTAGCATTTAAAAGAAGCAAGTGCTCTGGGTCAAAAAATAATTACAGATATACATGAAATAAAGACAAATCCAGATAGAAAAGAGCTCTAAAAGGGTCACAGTGTTAGATAAATATACATAGGCTTGGGAGAGAGTAGAAATAGTTATAAAAAGAAGTAAATGTTTTTTAAAAAAATAAAAAATGGAGTCTTTAAAGAGACAGAGTACAGAAAATCATAGATTAAAGGAGTAAAGAAAAATAAGCCATGGAAAATACACAGAGAGTCTGGATTATATTATTGTATTTTCTTTGAATTTTTGACTATGAATAAGCTAAGTACAGAGAGACATTTCATTGTACAGGCTGCTAAGCTAAACCAACATATATACTTTAAACGTATCTTGACTTCAAAATTTAGGCCCAAGGATATGTTGCTTTGTAAAAGAGGTTCTGCTTTTGTTTCCACAGAGGATGAGAACCTGTGGATTCCTTCCAAGCTAATGTGATTCAATGGAACAAGACCTCCTAAAAGGTCTCCATAAACCCCTAAAATTATTTCACCCAACAGAGAGCAGGAAGCAGTTTGGAGAGAACTATACCAAAATTCCCAAAATGATTGTTTATAAATATTTGTTTTCATTTAAAGGGGGATATGCTATAGAGATGAATATTTTGCATTGGTATGAATCTTGGTCTATTGATACAAATTTAAGGTCAATTTTGTCATATATATATTTCTGCTCTTGATTAAAGTATTGTGTTTGTGCATCTCATTTAAAAATGTAATGTATAATTAAGAAATACAGATTAATAGATAGTCATTTATAACAGTCAAACTTGTAGTCATGTTATAACAGTCAAACTTGTAGTCATGTTAGTCAGGTTTTCTAGATGTACAGAGATATATTTCAGGTGGATAGGTATTCTTCAACCCCTTCAAAGACTAGAGAATATGGCATTTAAAATGTTTAAGAAAGTAGGACATTTTTCGACAATGAGATTCCTCTGCTCCGGGCAGCACCAATCTACTTCAAAAGGAAGATGGACACTGAAGAGGCTCCTTACAGAGTTTGTTAGCCATTTGGGCAAGAAATTGCTCTTGCCTGAACTGCTTGATGGTATGCTATATAAACTGGACTAGCAGGAACCACAGAAAAATGACTGCTGAAGTTGCCTAAAGAAGGTAAGACAGTCCTTCAGGGTTCCTGCTTTATGAAAGAGTCTGCTAGACATTCTGCAGTGCAGAGAAGAAAGTTACTGACAAACTGCCAACATAGGTGGAAGTGTCTTTGAAATTTCCTGCTTCATGGAAAAGTCTGCCAGATGCTATGGGTCTGTAGGCTGAATATGGGTGCCCAAAGGTTAGAGAAGAACTTTGGGTGACTGTTCAGGCAGTGAGATGTCTCTAAGTTCTTGAGTTTTGGAACTTGCTTACAATGTGCTTCCTGCTTACTTAGGTAACATATCCTTCTGGAGTCTGGAGTCTTTTATGGAGTTGAAGAATAGATAGGTATAGTTTTCCTTGTGGTAAAAGATAAAGTAGATATAAATATTATAACTTTAATTCTTGCTTAATACATGTTTTGTTAGATGTAATTTACTATGTTCTAGTTAAAACCTTCCTTTTATTTAAGTAGTAAAGGGGAAATGGTGTGGGAAGCCCTTCTGTCTCTGTGTTGCTTTTATTAGTTAATGAATAAAGAAGTTGCCTTGGCCTGTGATATGGCAGAGTAGAGCTAGGCAGGGGGCAGGGAACTAAACTGAATGCTGGGAGAAAGAAGACGGAGTCACAAGATGCTATGTAGCTGCAAGAGGGGAAAGATGTGAGCTGGAACCTTCTGGTAAAATATAAAATAATGGACATGGGTTAACCAAAGATACAAGAGCTAATTGGCAATATGCTTAAGCTATTGGCCAAACAGTATTGCAAATACAGTTTCTGAGTGATTATTTCATGGTCTGGGCAGCTCGGAACAAGTAAACAACTTCCTACTACAAACAAACAAAGCCTATCTGAAAAAATGCTGTTACCAAGAAGCTGTGCTTGGCTCCTGTTTTTGTGGGTCTAGAAGCCTTTTTTTTAAAAGCTTTCTTAGACTTTATGTGGAAATTTTTGCCCCACGCTGGTGCACCATATGAAGGTGGACATTAAAAAATTATCCCACACTAGCTCAGAATTGAGTATAATAAAGGGGGAACAGGAATGGAATCCAGCAGCTGGGGGAGAGACCACACATTTAAAGTATAAGAGACCACACCCAAATGGGCAGGTAGCTTAAAGACTATTGTTGAAGGATTTCCCACATCAAAGTTCCCTCTTCCCAAATGGACTTTACTTTGTGTCAAATTTAGAAACAGCCAACTCCTCAATCAGGATGATTCTTTTTCTAGTTCTATCCATTTGCCTGCAAATTTCATGATGTCATAGTTTTTGCCACTGAGTAGTACTCTATTTTGTAAATGTATCACATTTTCTTTATCCATTCTTCAGTTGAGGGGCATCTAGGTTGTTTCCAGGTTATAGCTATTACTAATAATGCTGCTATGAACACTGTTGAGCAAACGTCTTTGTGGTATGAGTGTGTATCCTTTGGGTATATGCTCAAGAGTGGTATTGCTGGATCTTGAGTAGATTGATTCCCTATTTTCTGAGAAACTGCCATGCTGATTTCCAAAGTGGCTGTACAAGTTTGCACTACCACCAGCAATGGAGGAGTGCTCCCCTTACTCCGCATCCCTCCAACATAAGCTGTCATTGGTGTTTTTGATCTTAGTAATTCTGACTGGTGTAAGATGGTATCTCAGAGTCATTTTGATTTGCATTTCCCTGATGGCTAAAGATGTTGAGCAATTCCTTAAGTGTGTGCTATTTGATATTTCTTCTGTTGAGAATTCTCTGTTTAGATCTGTTTCCCATTTTTTAATTGGATTATTTAGTATTTGATGTCTAGTTTCTTGAGTTCTTCATATATTTTGGAGATCAGCCCACCAGATGCAGGGTTGGTGAAGAGCTTTTCCCATTCTGTTGACTGTCATTTTGTCTTAGTTATTGTGGCCTTTGCCTTACAGAAGCTTTTCAGTTTCAGGAGGTCCCATTTGTTGATTGTTGCTCTCAGTGTCTGTGCTACTGGTGTTCTATTTAGGAAGTGATCTCCTGTCATTCAAGGCTATTTCCACCTCTCTTGTCTTTGAGGTTCAGTGTACCTAGATTTATGTCGAGGTCTTTGATCCACTTGGATTTGAGTTTTATGCAAGGCAATAAATGACCAAGACTCAGAAAGACAAATATGGTATATACTCACACATTAGTGGATACAGGATGTAAAACAAAGGATAACCACAGACTACAATCTACAGCTCCAGAGAACCTAGGTAACAAGGAGGACCCTAAAAAGGATGTATGGATCACCCTGGGAAGGGGAAATAGATGAGATCTCCTGGGTAAACTGGGGGCAGGGAGGTCATAGAAGGGAAGGCGTGGGGCATGAGAAGATGGGGGAATGGGATGAGAGAGTTGAGGGAGAGACAGAGTGAGTGAGCAATGAAAGAGATATCTTGATAGAGGGAGCTATTATGGGTTTTGGGAGAAAGCTGGTGCTGGGGAAATTTCCAGGAGTCCACAAGGATGACCCCAGCTAAGACTCCTAGCAAAAGTGGAAAGGGTGCCTGGACTGGTCTTTCCCAGTAATCGGATTGGTGCATACCCTAACCGTCGTCATAGAGCCTTCATCCAGTAACTGATGGAAGAAGATGCAGAGAACCAGAGCCAAGAACCAGGCTAAGCTCCTAGAGTTCAGTCAAAGAGAGGGAGGAGGGATTATATGAGCAAGCCGGTGGGGGGGGGGGAATCAAGAACATGATGGGGAAATCCACAGAGATAGCTGAACCAGTTCATGGAAACTCACAAACTATAGACAGACAGCTAGGGAATCTTATGAATCCAAACTAGGCCCACTGCCTGTGGGCAACAATTGTGTAACTTGGTCTGTTTGAGAGGCCCCTGTCAGTGGGACCAGGATCTATCTATCTATCCCTAGTGCATGAGCTGGCTTTTAGGAGCTCATTCCCTATGGTGGGATGCCTTTCTCATCCTTGATGAGGAAGGGCTTGGTCCTGCCTCAACCTAATGTGCCAAACTTTGTTGACTTGCCCTGGGAGGCCTTACCCTTTTGGAGGAATGAATGAGGTGGGTTGGAGGGGAGACAGAGAAAAGGAAAAGGATGAAGGGTGGGAGGGCTAACTGTGTTGGTTTGTAAAATAAATAAAAAATTTAAAATAAAAAAAAACAGCCAACACAACATTCTATAAAATTGAAGCATTAGAAAACTTAAAATAAACTAACAATCTTTGTGAAGAATGGCCATGTATATCAGTCTGAGATAAATAAGGAGAGAGATAGGAAAATCTTGAAGAAATTAGTAAAAAAATTTTTCCAAATTTGAAGAACATACAGATACACACACACACACAATGTGCTCAAAGAAATGTAGAATAACAAAAGCACACCACGGTGTATTACAATGAAATTTCTGAACTTGATAAAGAGGAAATCTTACAAAAAACTAGAGAGGAAAGTCACGTCCTTGCAAAGTAGTAAGAATACAAAGATTGCAGGTCATATTGGAAACTAGATAGAACTAAAGGCGATCATATTAAGTGAAATAAGCGAAGAATGGGATGAGAAGAAAGGATGGACTGTAAGGTAAGGAAGGTCTCCGTGAAGTGAAAGGAGGGGAGGGTAACCTAGGGTGTTAGGGATCAGGGACATGACTAAGTCTGTGTTAGAACAGAGTATTGGCGAAGGGTACTGACTTGTACAGATAATTTATATGCTCACAATTATAATAATAAGGGTGACTGTCAAATAGTTTTAAGCATTGAAAGAAAGAAGCTGTTTACTTAGAATTCAATAAGCAGAAACGTTCATTTCAAAAATAAAGATAAAAATAAATAGTACACAGCTGACATAATGTATTATCAACTAATATGCTTGACAAAATATATATTGAGGGTCATCTTTGGGCTGGGGAGATAACTCAGTCAGTAAAGTAACTTAGGTTCAATCCCTACGAGCCCCTATAAAACAATAGGCTCAATAACCCTCTCATAATACCAGTACTAGGGATGTGGAAATAGGAGCATCCCTGAGGTTTGCTGGCCAGTCTATCTAGACAAATTGATGTGCTCCAGGCTTTGACTCTGTCTCAAAAAAATAAAGTGTAAAGCAGTTGAGGAAGACATCCAACATCACCCTATAGTCTTTACACATGGACACACGCATACAAGTATACTCTCCATACATATATACATATTCAGTCACACATATACATATGTATACATACATGCTCATGTACCACACACACATACATCATACATACATATATACATACACCCACAAACACACTAATGCACCCTCACATTAAAAAAATTGAAGCAACTTTCAATTTACAAAATGAATGAACAACATCAATAAATGGTGGATATGGGCTTAAATATAAAGATCATTTCATCTTATTTTATAATCTCTTCAGCAGAAAATTGACAATACCAAAATAATAAAAAAGCAAACTAATATGATAATAAATAAACATAAAATGTGTGATTGAAATTGCAGGAAAGTGAAAGGACACATAGCATGGTAAGATTTTTACACACACATGTTCTTTAATGTCACCTAATTTTCTTTTCAACATTAACTATTATTTTAATATTACCTAGATGGCAATGTGTTCAAACTACATTGAAACTCCACAATAAATAGATAACTAGCTCAAAGTGGACTGTTAAATTAATTAATGGAAAGGAGAAAAAAAAGTAACAAAGGTGGCAGTGGAGCACTCTGTCATACGATAATGATATTAAATAAGTCAGACATCTCTGTTAACAGTAAAAACTAAAATAAAAGCTTAAAAAGTTAGACCCAGTTTTACGATCTGTAAGAAATATGCTTTGTTGACAGACATAGACCACCACAGTGAGATGGCGGGACTAGTCGGCTGGCTCAATGATAAAGCACTTGCTTAGAAAGTGGGAGGCCTATTTCTAGCACCATACAAATAATAAGTAAATATGAGTAAAAGTGGTATGCCAGACAAACATCTCTGAAAAGAAATTTTGTGCAGTCACATGTAGATGTTAGAATCAGAAACACTGGAAGCTATAAAGAAGGAACAACCAAATTATCATAGGATCAAAGTTCATCAAAAGGGCATTATTGTTCTAAATGTGTGTACACATCTTGCCCAGAGCCTGACAGTATATGAAAGAAACTAGTTGCACTGAATAACTACATAAATCCACAATTATTATTGGGTATGTCAAGACGGACACATGCGCATACATATACACACACAGGACTGCCATATTCACAAAGACCAATAGCCAATAGAGTTCTCTATTCAATAGGAGTAAAACGCTTCTTTTTCTGGGCACAAACATGTTCACAGAGCAAGCACATATTAGCTAATGAAACATGCATCAAATACATTTAAAACTAAAACCATGAGCTCTCCAGCTACAGCAGATCAAAATGCAAATTAATAAAATCTATCTAGAAAACTCCCAGATATTTTAAAGCAAAAATTACAAAATTAAAATCTAAATAACACAAAGGTAAAAGAAGGACTCAAAAAGAAAATCAAAATGTATCTTAGAATGCATGGATATGATAGGGAAACATTTCAAAATGTGTGGGCCAAATATAGACAAGAAAAACTTCTTATATGCAGTCTAAATTTCTACGTGAAGACACTACACAAAGTACAAGCCACTGCTTCCAACAGAGCAAAAATAAACAAACAAATAAAAAGAAAGGAATCGAAAGGTTGAAAAGGAAAGTCATGGAAACACCAGAGTCATAGACCGACTCTTGCAAAGGTCAATGATATTGACACATGTCCAGGCATTCGACGTGGTGGCTACCAGTCAGTGGAAGTACTGGCACTTAAAAATGGGATGTGTGGGTAAAATATGTTGGATGTGTAAAGTACAAACAAGGCATTGAAGATTTCTAGAAAAAAGTAGGGGAAAATCTTTGTCCTTTAAGTAGGAAAACAAACATTTTTATTTGAAACTACACAAACCAGGCCTCCAGGCGTTCCTTTCTGTACTTTCTTCCAAGCTCCTGAAGAATAGCTCATTAAGCCCCAGGCTCTCCATGGCTTTTCCAATCCAACGTCCCAAAAGCTTTCACAACCTTCCCCTAAGAACATGGTCAGTTCCGCCATGGCGAAAGTCTATGATCTGGTACCAATTCTGACCTGGTTTGCTTTCTGTTGCGAGAAAACCTGATCAACTCGAGGGCGGAAGGTGTTTATTTAATCCTACAGGTCATAACCTATAGTCCAGCCCTGAAGAAGTCAGGGCTGAGACTGAAGCAGAGGTCAGGGAGGAAGGCTGCTTTCTAGGTCACCTTTCCCCGACCTACTCAGCTGCTTTCCTAGTATATCTCAGGCCCACCTGCTCAGGAGTGGAACCACCCACAGTGGGCCAGGATCTCCCATATCAATTACCAAATCAAAAAATGGCCACAGACATACCTGCAGGCCAGTCTGATGGGAGCAATTACTCAACTGAGTTCCCTCTTCCCAGGGGTCTCATTTTGTATCAGTTGACAAAAAATGAACCAGCACAGATGTCTTAGAATTAAAAATCACAAACTACAAGATAAAAAAATTTGTAATTAAGCTTCTACCAAATTGTTAAAGGTTCCTCTTTATACTCTTAAGGGGAAAATAAACTGCAAAAAGAATAAATATCTGCAAAATATAATGAGCTCTAGTGATTGCTATAACACAATAAAGACAAATAACCAAATGTAAAGAGGGAGGGAGTTATTTAATCCAAAAAGACATAATACATAAACACACATTAAAAATGCTAATATCATCAGTGAATAAGGGAGTGGATTTAAAACCAACTCCCAGATTATCCCTCCTCTAAAAGAGGTGAAAACTTGAAGTTCCGAGGCAGATGTGGAGTGATCCATGCAGTTGCCATATGGTAGGGCTTAGACTCAAAGAGCAGCAACCACTTTGGGAAACAAGTTGAAACTCCCTGATAAAATTAAGCTCACACTTGCAGCACAACCAACCATTCCATTCCTAGAGTCATTGGCTATGTAAGCAGACTCATAAGGAAGGTTGAAAGTGACAGCCTCCATGCAGACCCGTGGTGCCACGACTAGAGTTGAACAAGTTAGCTCATTGCAGTTACAGAGAATGCATATTTGGGGGCATCTCAGGTTTGGGGTTTTAGTGAGATGCAGAGACCAGAGAGTGAAGGCAATTCTAGGACCAGTTATTTCAACAAACCAAATCAGAGGAAAGGACATTAAGTGCTCTGTGGGTGGTATGGTGACATTTTCTTTTTACATCCAATAGAAGAATCACACAAAGATGGCCTGGCTGCGCGTGCCAGGTGTCAGGACGTGGGCTGCTACGTTTTATTTCTTTCAAGGAAATAAAAAAAAGTGCCCTGGAAAGGTCTTCTCCTCTTAGTTTTAGCTAAAAACAAAACAAAACCAGAAAGCCTATCCATAAACTGATTAAAAAATAATCAAATTGTGTTGCAGGAGGAGCCTGGGGTAGGAAAACGGTCACCACTATGATTGCCAAACTACATTGACTTGCGTGATTGCGGCTGATGCAATTGATTGCACACTATTTTACCTCTGTGCCTCTCCTCTGGAGTCAAGTGTAAGCTCTCTCTCTCTTGATTAGAAAGAAGTTTGTTACAACTGGGAAAGAATAGTAATTACTTAGTGGACTGTGCCCCATTGCCTCTGGTCAATATAAGTGCAGTATTGCTTCTCCTTCCCCAGAAGGTTCCATGCCATTGTGACCTTTAAGACTTCACAAGAGAGGGCTGGACCCTGACCCTACACTTTGGAGAGTACCCCCACTTTCTATCCAGTTCCTAATTGCGCTCAACCCCATAGAACAAGAAATCAATGGAACTAAGGGGCTGATAATACCTAGAGTCATAATGCCATTTTACCCACCCATTTTACCTATCAGGATCATACCCACACTCAGAGTCATAGTCTGCTGCAGTAGGGAGGGTGAGGGCTGCATTCTGGAGCCCAGTTAGCTCATGCCCGTGCCAAACTGTTGCATAAGGAGGAGCGGGCTGTGTCCTTCCGCCCAGCTCCCGGCCGCTAAAATAATTACACAGAAACCATATTCATTGAAATACTGCCTGGCCCATTAGCTCTAGCCTCTTATTGGCTAACTCTCACATATTCGTTTAACCCATTTCTAATAATCTGTGTGTCACCACGAGTCGTGGCTTACCGGGAAAGATTCAGCGTGTCTGATCTGGCAGCTTCATGGTGGGTGGCTCTCCCTGACTCTGCCTTCTCTATCCCAGAATTCCGTTCTGTCTCCTCCACCCACCTAAGGGCTGCCCTATCAAAAGGCCAAGGCAGTCTCTTTATTTAACCAGTGAAAGCAACAGAAATACAGAAGGAATTCCTACACCAGTCTGCCTCTGTCCATGAACCTTAAAGACACTTGTCCTACACTTGCTAAGCCTCTGCCCAGGTCTTCTTGCACAAAACAAGAAAGAATGGCCACACCATGGTATCACATGTTTATGTTAAATGTCCTGTGCAAGAGAGAGCTGGGAGTGAAAAGGCCAGGGACCTGCTATCTCCATAATCCCATACTACCATATGGCAGCAGTATCCTGAGAATTCTGAGTTTAAGACCATGAGCATAAGTTGGTGATCAGGTAGTCACTTGGGTATAAGAGCCAATGCATCGAGAAGAGTATTTACTTAGGAGTTAGCTACATTTTAGATGTTTAAACATCTAGACATGCAGGGTGTGAGCTCTACCTGGTCTTTCTGCCCTGAAGTTCTTCAACATCAGGAACAGGACTGTCCAGAACCTGTGAGCAGGTCCATAAGAATTCATCCCTACAAGGCAGCTTGCTCGGCTGTTCTGGTGTGGGGATGTCTGGAGGGGCACATTCTCCGCATGCTGAACCACTCCCCACTCTCGCCTGGAGAGTTCCAGCCATGGTCTTCAGCACTCTGAGTCTCTCCCATTTATCATCCCACTTAATTTAAAACAAAACTAATAAGTGGAAGGATTCTCATTATAAACTCTGATTGGTGGTATATCTAATGTAGATTGACCTTAATTTGCTACCACAGAGATTAGTTTAGGAGAAAGCCTAGTCTAGCATGAAGGGGAGGTGATTTTAAATGAGTTGAAAGACGCTGTTAGAAGTAATTTTGAGTTGTACCAGTGAAATTGCTAGCCCAAGAAGGGGGCAAATCAAACAGATAATGACTGGATAACGAAGCACCCAGAGAGTACTGTGATACAGTCATACAAAATATAGCAGAAATATGAGGGGGAAACAAAAGCAAGTCCCTCTTACCTGTGTAAGAATAGCCTTGGTGAGTTCTTGACTGTGCACTGGAGGGTGGGGGCAAAGGGTGCAAGAACAAAAGCCCTTGTCATCAGCTCCTTGCTTTTGTGAAAGATCAGTGAAAGGTCTGATCAACCTGCTACAGTCAGTTCCTATCTTTGTCTAACTTCTTCAATGGAAAGGAAGACTCTCAGAAGATACCCAGCTTCTTCTAAACTTGAAGCATCATCTCTTCATCTTCAAAATGCACAAGGTCAAGAAAGGACATAGAAAAGTCTTACAAAAGCTGAAGAAAGTTCAAAATTAATTTTGAAGTTGATAAGTGTCAGAACCACTGAGTAATATGGACATTCTATGGCCAAGTAGACATGTGGGTTTAAATGAGGTGGCCATGTGGTATCTTTTATTTCTCATGAAGAAGTGATTATATGATCTGTATTCCATTTTAAAGTCCTTAATCCGTGATACAGAGACATATTCAGCCTGGAAGACCAGTATGGAAGCTCACAAGCTGAGGAGGGTGTAGGGTTTGGGGTAGTTCGTGGAGAGCAGCCAGAAGTCTCAAGAGCTAAAATGTCTCTCCTGTTCATTTGGTTCACATAACACTGAAAAGCCATAATATATCTCAGAAAAAAATCAACTTTAATTTGATGACTATATGGTCCTGTAAATGACACTGCCATGGTCACCACGCATGTAGAGTGGGAAAGTACTAGTTGAGACCATGAAGCACTGTCAATCAGCTGAGTAGGCCATGCCCCTTCCCATTGCACCATCCACCTAGAGCTACAATAAGAAATATTGAGGCATACCTCATGAGCAGAAAAGTGAGAGAAATAAGGCTAACCATTAGTAATCCTAAATTCCATACACAGTGTACCAGGGTGGAAACCTCGAGAAGTTCATAATAGAGTCTGACCTCCAGAAGTCAGGATAGCAGGTGAACAAGAACAATAACAGATAAATTAAAACAACTTCTCACCTGGGTGCCGTCTAGGGGAGATGAGCTCTGGAGTTATGAGGGCTTGATCACTTGGTGGTATACCTATGTTGTGGATACATACAGAGGCAGTGTGAAACCTTCAAGACCTATAGACATTTCATTCTGGGATCACAGACCATAATAACCCTTTAGATTACAAATAGGCTTCCACATGGCTGACCAGAAGTTTGGTCACCATAAAATCCAACTGTGGTACCTCTTTGGATATTCTAGTGCCCTTGAGTCAGTGAGATGGCTCAGTGATTAACAGTCATCACTGGCAAGACTGACAACCTGAGATCCATCCCCAGGACTTACATGATGGAAGAAAACTGACTACTTCAAATTGTTCTCTGACTTCTACACATATGCTTTAGTGTTCACACGTCTACACACAGATACGTACTCTGAAGGTTGATAAGAAAATAAATGAAATCTTAAATTAAAAACTCTATCCTGTGCCTTGTGTCTGGTGAATTGATTCTAATATTTAATACTTATTTGATACTTACTGACCAGTATCCTTGGGCATCTTGCTGTCCTCTAAATCTGTTTCCTAGTTTGTAAAATTGGAAGGCACAACCTTTCCATTCTCCTGGCTTCTTTTGAAGGCTTATCAACTAACTTATATAAAAACAAAACAACAACAACAAAAAACTCATCACCAGATGGATGTACAATGCCAAGCAATAAATAGCAAAGAGTATGGACACCCTAACCCTGCATCTGACTTCTTGTCCCTCCTGATGCTTCTTGCAGCTTCCATCCATCCATACCAACCTCCAATCTAGTCAGCCAGCCACTAAGTCACACAGCAGCTACTTGCCATCAGCAAACTGTGTCATCAGGAAGCAGGCATAGTACTGGACCCTGTCACTGTGAATCTGACCAGTCCCTGGGCTGTTTCCTCAAGGCCTCAGTCATTCCGTGCTATGAAGGACATACACAGGAATACTTACATTAAGCTCTGTGCCATGACTAGTGATGGGCTCTTCCTGTGAACTTGAGAACACTGACAACATTGAGTTTCTGAACCTATAAAGCTGAGGGACCCAAACCTTGATGAGTCTGCTGTGCCTCATCAGAAAGTTTCAGTGCCTCCTACAGACTAGGTCTCCCTTGGTGACGTGATTTCAGTTCCTTTGATTCTGAATTCTCTGTAATAATATCACCATGCATTAGGATTTAAAGTATTTTCACAGGATGAACACTGGGATTATTATAATAATGTTGGCGCCCCATGGGCCAGGCTGGTGAAGTTCTATGTGTGGCCCAGTAACACACTGCATTATTCCTATGTAAGTTTAGCCTAAGCACTACTCCCCAATCATAGCATCCATCCATGGGAAGGCAGTTGTGGGGTTAGCTGCAGCATTGCCTCCTTTTCAATATTAGCATATTCAAAAGTCCTTGAAGAAATCTTTCCCCATTCTACTATTTGTGCTTTGATTCCTAGAATCTCTGATAGATGGGGTGGGAAAGGCCTTCCATGACTGCAAATGGATTTTTAAAAACTCAAAGAAGGAAACATCTGTCTCTCTGGAGAGCAAGGTGACATGACAGATAATTAGAGCAGCCGCCTTCCTGAGGTGGAAGCTCAGCTACATCACACACTTGGAACCCTGGTCCTTCCTTATCCCCGGTGGATTCTGTCTGCAAACAGCCCGCTCTGCCAGCTGACAGTGACTTTCACCTTGAATCCTCCAGTCACCTTTCTCTAAAAATCCCTTTGCAACGACGCTAATAGCAATAGCTTGGCTAGCTTGCCTGTAGTCAGGGTGTGTGCAAGTAGAGATGACTTGAATCCCAGAAAAAAAATGACCTATCTTAGGACTGTGCTTTAAATATGGATGTACAGTTTCCCGTTTTCCACTTCACGGCATAGATTTGGGGTAAAGGCTGATTTCTAGGATGTGGGTTTGACAGGAGGGAGAGAAGTCCAGTGTATCAGGTTGATGTACTTCTGCACTGATAGGTACTAGGGAAGACAGAGAAAGCGTTACTGAGCAGATTATGAGGAATGCTCTAGCTGCTTCCCTAGGAAAAGGCTGGTGGCTACTGAAGTTTGACTGCATTGTATTTCATAATCCACAAAATGTTCCTGTTCTTAGACTATGCTTTCAGAGGATACTGCCTCCTGCGCTGGGAAATCTCCTTCAACATAATTTACATAACTTTCCCTACTGGCTTCTTCCAGAAGATGAAGAGATATGAGCATGAAATGCTTCCTAGAAATTTTCCAATAAGAGTCCACCATCCCCTTTAAAAGGCAAAGCAGGAGACCCACAAGGATGGTGCCGAGAGAGAGCCCCAGGTATGCATCTGAACTGTCTGTTTTTAACAGGGATGGGAGCTCTTGATCAGGCTCTTCCTATCAGCAACAAAGAGATCAGCAATGTCTCACTTCTCATCTTGGAATACTTGAAGCTGTGTCTACTGAACTAGCAAGGAGGTGGAATCACTTCAGTGATGAAAAGCCATGTGTACCAAATCAGGAAAGGACAGCTGCGGCTGAGAGCTTCACGGTGAGCAAAGAGGCCTAGTTCTAGATGGGCTCAAGTTCATGTTGCAGACAGTGCAGCCGTTCCCGTCCTCCATTCTCCTCTCCCTACCTGCTCACCTTTCTTTCCACTTTTATTCCAACAACAAAATTAAGAATAAAAGCCAGAATTTACTGAATACAGCTCAGGATTTGAACTCATGCCACTGATGGCAAATACTGTGGAGACACTCCTGAGTGCTTCTATTCATCCTCATCCATTCCATGTATCTTCAGTGTGCTCTATCATAAGCAAACCTGGGCATTTTAAAGATCCTAGAAGATGAAGATTAATCAAGAATGCCAGGTCTCACCGAGAAAGCTTGGATGCTGAACTGAAATCTGAATGGTGTGAGTTAATGATAAAGAAAGGGCATCTTGAGGCACAGCCTGCTCTAAATCACCCATCTAGCACACCACTTTGGACCAGAGTAAATTATGAGAACAGGACATTTATACCTATGATTTCAGGTTTTTTGGAGGTCATCATTTCCAAAACAGAAAATTGATTACTGGAACTTTCCAGATATAGTAAATTAGTAGTGAATGGATTCCTGGCACTACCTGTCTCCTTCCAGAACACACACGGGGAAGTTCTCCCCTGCCTTTTCCTCACTCATCTTCCCGATTTTGTTGACTGAGAGTTCTGGAGGAATAGAATGGTGTTAGCTCCCAGATCAGTAGGTTTAAGATGCCTCATATGCTGGACTGTAAAGTTCTGGTAAGCAACAGATGCAGGAAGTCACTCCCTCCAACAGAAGGGCCATGGAGGTCTGCACTTCCCCAAGTTAGTTAGTGTGTGAAGCAAATAAGAGTGAGGTAGAGGACACGGGCAAGAGCAGAGGACAAATGGGGTGAACAGTGTGGGGAAAACATCTTTTGAAATGTTTTCCAGTTGGTTCAAAGATTTTTTTTATAATTAAATAATTGAAGACTTCTCAGCTTTATCTGCCATAATTAAAAAGAAAGTTGATTTATTTATACAAAATATGGCAAGTCACATAAACCTATCATATATTTTTTCTTTCTTTATTATTTATTTGTATGAGTTTATGTATATCATCTGCATGCAGGACTGTGAGGACACTGGAACAAGGTATCAGATCCCTGGGACCTAGAGTTACAGATCTTCGTAAGTCACGATGTGGGTGTTGGGAACCAAACCCAGATCCTCTGCAAGGACAGCAAGTGCTCTTAACTACTGAGCCATCTCTCCAGCTCTATTTTTATTTTGTAAAATAATCCCTTGCCTGACTTTTAGTCACTATCTGAATTCATCATCTCTGTGTATTTTTGTAAGTTTTCCCCTCTGTTACAGTAAAACTTGACTACTCACATTCTTGACCATGATTTTTTCACTACTAAATTTTAATATAGAATATTTTCTCACCACATAAAAGCTCCAGCTAATATCATGTGCATCCCATGACATGAAATAAAATTTCCCTCCTCTAACACCTTTAAACTTCTAATATTCACAAGACACTTGTGGCCCAGTCTCTACATACTCCCCTAGTCTTGATTCTGGCCATACATCTTTCAATTTAAGCCTCAAACATTCTCAGTCCCTTAAATTACCAGAAGTCACCATATGGCTGTATGTGTTTCTTGGAACAAAGCTTCTCTGGGTAAAATGTCATGCACTGGGGAAGCCTCCCCCCGACTCTCTCACACTCTGACTCTCACTATATGTGTATGTCTTTCTCTCTTGGCTTTTTCACTCTCTGTGAACTGCTGTTGCAATATTAAACAGTTCCACACTAGTCCAGAATGGAGTATAACAAAGGTTTGTTTATTTGGGGGCAAACTCACAGAAAGAGTAGTGATTCACAGTCCTTTGCATGCACAGGGAACTGTTACCAAATCCAGCAGTCAAGGGGCTCGTGCATGCCCCTACGTCTGCATTTATAGTACATGAGACCATGCCTAAAGTGGGCTAGCATCCTAAAGGCCAATGACTGAAGGAACTCCCACAACACCTCCCCTTTTGTCTAAATAAGAGCATTCCAAGCCCATTACAAAACTATATACACTAAGAACAAATATCAAGTATAAAAATTAGAATACAACCAGCATGAACAACATTAAGCAAGAAACATATGCTAAATGTTTCCATAGCTATCCTATCCTAAGGAGTCTAAGTCTTATATTAGAAATGGCTTGGCTAAGTCATGAGAGGAAAGTAACTATGATTATCTGGTCTTCAACCCCATCAAAGACCTGAGAAGGGAAAAAATATTACTTGAGTAAACAGGAAGTGCAATCAAGCAACTTCCAAAAGGTACAAGAAATGACAGAGAAAACAGGCTACTCGGACAATCACCCAAAGTCTCACTTGCAACATTAGGGCAACCAACTTTTGCTAAGGCCTAGAAGAACTGACAGATCATTTTCAGAGGCAGAAAAATTTTCAAAATTGTTTTACCTTATCTTGGCAAGTTTGGGCAGTCTTTTTGTTTGTATCTTGCTTGTTTTGTGCATTTTGTCAGTGGTCAAGGCAGGGGTAGTTCTTTGCCCAAAGGCCAGTTTTGCCAAGAAGAAAACAAGCTCCAAGTGGAGTGTCTTTGGTGCCCAACATTTTCTTGGGAATAAATCAGTGCTGCCAGGAGCAATTATGCCTCATGTCAACAGAATCCTAAGTTATTTGAATGTAATATTCTATAGTTTTTGAAGTGGTTGAAGATTAACTATCTATGCAGAATACAATATCTTTTCTAAAGAACCTGATTAGTCTAATTATAAGTATGACAAACATGGATGACTATTGACCTATAATTCTTAAGACCTATATAGCTTAAAGACTAAGGCTTCATATTAAATAAATTAAACAATCTTTAAACAAATGTGCAACAAATGAGGACAATGACCTCAAAATGTAAACATTGTATAAATATCTTGAGCAGAGGTAAAAGTGTATAGTGCAATATGATAAATATATCCGAAAATTGCACCAATATACAAAATATCTTAAGCAGAGGTAGAAACATGCATGCACACAATATGACAAAATAACTTTGCATGGGTGCACAAATATTCTAAACACAAATAGGAGCATATTTACTATAACAAATACAATTTGAATTTGTATCAATATACAAGAATCTATACCAATGTAAATTGTCTATAAATAATAGCTCACAAGTATTCTCACTATTCCTCACTATTAATCTGCTTATTATCCCATCCAATTTCATCCAATCCTACAGCAGTTTTGCCTCTTAATGGAAGGAGTCAGTGGTCTCCTGTATCCTACCCACATAACATAGTGTATTCATTTGTCAATTTAGCATTTGTGTTACTGACTTTATTATAAAACATCACAAATCACTAACTACCCAGATATGAACTAGGGTACAACTTTGTGGTGTGTGTTTTGTGTGTCCCATTCTTACGCAGTTCTTGGCATGTTTAAAGGTGCTTAGAAACATTGCATTCTTGAAGTAAACACCACATATCTGAAAAACTGTTTTGCATGGGTCCATATTCTCTTAGTTTGTTAATCCTATCTGTCTAGACTTCTCAACAGATTGCACATACTTTGGAGACAGAAGGAACCTGGGTTTCCTTTGTGTCTCCTCCAGCACTGAGTGTTAACTGGATAGTTACCTGTTGTAGGATGCAATGTACAAGAAGATGGAGACAGATTTGCTTCCAGCAGTGAGTGGATCCCAAGATTCCAGTCATGAAAGAGGAGGGTGGGCTTTCTAAACACAAGAGAATCATGTCACATGGTTGACCATGTGCCAGGGGGCCTGAAAACATTGGTAAGATGCAATCTTTACATTCAACAGGAAGAAAGCCCAAGTTCTACATTCACTTCAATTAGGCTCTTTCCCTGATTGCTTCATCAAAGCCACTGTGTAGTCCACTGTGAAAGGTCTTGGACTCTCAGCACTTACACATATTTTGCAAATGCTAATAGTGGTGGAAAAAGAAGGCAGAAAGGGAAAAAGAAAAACAAAGAAAAGTGTGGGGGGTGCTGGTTTGAAGGGATTTTTATCTAATTTCATTTTAATTAGATCCTTTTTCTAACTGAGTTTCTAATTTTTCAATTAGCAATTAGCAGCTGCAGCTCATTCTGAGAGGCACGAGGTGCCAGAGACACTAATTACACCACAGGAGGGGGAGGAGGCTGGAAATGAGAAATAAAATTATCCATGAATGTTATTAGAAGAAAGGAATGATTACTCTCCGTAATAATATACTGATGTGAGCCTAATTAGATTGAAGGGTTCAGAGGGAAAAGATGAGATTTAAAAGTGAATATTGCCTTCGGGTGTCTCGCTTGAAAACAGGTTTGCAAGCCTGGTAATGTTTATGACAGGTTGTTCAGCTTGACCCCTGTCCCTAGCAGCAGATAGCGCAAAACATCAGTGACTTCTGAAATACCAATACACTCCCCATAAGGCATGCGTCTGATATTTAAAAACCAGCATTCACATGCACAAACACAAACAACACAGTAAAAATAATACTAAGACACCCAGAAGTCAGAGCAAAGATGGCACCATCGCTACTGTGAGCCAGGATGAAGCTTTAGCATCCTTTCACTCCCTTCTTTGACAGTCTTGAGCCTGTGGTCATGTTCCCCTGGAACGCGGATGCATGCCGACGACTCTTCCACACTGGAGGCTGCTTCAGTCAAGAGGGGTAGCTTTCTTTTAATATAGCTTCCCCGGAGACCTTATGTATTCTCAAAGAAGGGGGACTGGGAACATCGAAAATACTGAATTCTTCAAGAGGGATTCCTTATCAGTTGTAAACTGGTCTCCTAGATTCTTAGAGACTAAAGTGAGTTAGTATGGTATTAGTAGCCGTTGGCAATGGGAAGGCTTCCAGGACAGTCTCTGGACCTTGGTGGGACAGGGATCATGGTCCTCACACCTTCCTGTCATTAGAAAATTCAGAAGCCTCAGAAGGGAAACAGAAAATGCCCTGCAGGCATCCTTCCTCTTCGAATTCCAGAATGCCCTGATCCTTAAGATCTCTAACCAACCTGCCCTTGTCTTTCTTTTAACCATTTAAGTGATGCTTTCTGAACCAGACTTTGATCCATCATGAATCTTCTCCCCCAATATTCCCTCTACCCAATTCTCATCCTATCTGCTTCGGGGCAATTCAGCCCAGGGATTCTCCCATGACTTCCCGGCTCAAGCTGTTCCCCAGGGCATGTACACCTTCTTTCTTGCCTTAGTTTTCTATTCAGTTCTGCCCAAACCCCAATAAAGATCTCTATACTGGTATTTCTACCTGCCTATCTGAAGGGCTGACTGAACTGTATCATTCCTGATGGAACTAGTTGCCCCCAAGTTCTGCCCACGTACACATTTTGGATGTAATGTTTCCAGCTTCTAGTTGTTTATGACACACTACAGCCAAATTAGCGATCAGGCCCAATGCCTTATGTGTGAACTAATAATCTTCATACCCATTTCCAGAAAGTCAACCCCTACCTGTTCTCTAAGATTCAGCTTAAGTGAAGTAATATTCTAAACCTTCCTGTGAATGAGTAAAGGGCTGTTAATTTTCAAAGTAAGTCCACACCCAAATGTTTGTCTCAGCCTCAACATTGCTTATAGGCAAGCAGGAGGAATCAGTGTGATAGGCGTTCCAGGAAGTCAGCTAGCCAAGACCTCTTGTCTCTGTGGCAAGGTACCTGAAACAAATGGATTATTGGAGGAAGAGTTTATTTGGGCCTGATTTTTCAAAGGTCTTAGTCATGGTCTGACTCCTAGTAAGGCAGATCGTGGTGGCAATAGCATGTGGAAGAAGCTACTCACCTAGGAGTGGACCAGGAGGCATGGAATAGACAGAGGGAGAGAAGGAATAAGGGACAGAGACAGAGAGACAGAAAGAGAGAGACAGAGGCAACTAAGATCCTGAGGACAGTTCAGCCACCATGAAACTTCCTGGGGATCCTGTAGTAAGGGGGAGAGGACTGCGTTCCCGGCGCCCAGTTAGCTTATGTCCGAAATAATTACACAGAAACTGTATTCATTGGAATACTGCCTGGCCCATTATCTCTAGTCTCTTCTTGGCTAACTCTCACATATTATTTTAACCCATCTCCATTAATGTGTATCGCCACTTGAGTTGTGGCTTACCGGCATGAGTCTAACCAGTGTCCATCTTGTGCCAGAGAAACATGGCGTCTGCCACATTGCCTTCTTTGCCCCAGCATTCCTTTCTGTCTACTCAGCCCACCTAAGGGCTGCCCTATCAAAAGGCCAAGGCAGTCTCTTTATTTAACCAATGAAAGCAATAGAAATACAGAAGGAACTCCTACACCAGGATCCACTACCTCCTAAGGTTCCAAAACCTCAAAACTTCCCAAAATAGCATTACAGCTAGGGACTTTCAATTCATAAGGTGGTGGGAGATACTTCTTGTCCAAACCCCAGCAGCCTCTTGTACAGAGGAGGAAAGGTTCTGGTGATAAAGGTAGACCAGATGGATGCTAGCTTGCTGCTTCCCCGTAGGAGTTCTTCCCACTCAGCACAGGCAGCATTCAGAGCCAGCTTGCTTCTCCTCTCAAGCACTTAGTTGGAGCCTTGTAGCATACATCCAGAAGGAACCTGTAAGAATGGACAGAGGAGCTCCCATTCCTTGGGTCTATCTTTATATATCTGGGCACACTTGCTACTAATTATATTTCTCTTTATAGTCTGAGCTCTTGAGTTATGCAATTGATCACTCTTGAAAAATATCACTAATTCCAACATGGCCCCAAAGCACTTTGTCATGCTGTTTCCTTTTCCATTTTTCCACTCCAGTGTTAGGATTATTAAGATGTCACATGTATCAGAGGAAGAAAAAATACATAAGGACTAGAAACGCAGTGGCTGTGTCAGAGCAGAGGACAAAATTGAGCATTTTATTCTATTTTTAGGACAGAAAAGGTAAAAGAATAATTTGAAGTACAAAGCAATAAAAAGAGACAGAAATCATTCTTAGTCAGAGTCTCACAAGCTTTGCACAGCATCTGCAAAGAGGGCAGGGTCCAGGCTTCCTCTGTAAGTTAACTATCACCTCTGATGCTTCTGTCTTTGCCAAAAAAAATGTTGACAGCACTGCTAATGACAAAGAGCCACGTGAAATCTGGGTTAGGGTGAGAGGAAGGTAAATAGCACTAACAGAATGCACATAGACACATAAAAGGGGTGCTGTGTTGGCTGACACACAGGAGATACAGAGTAAGGCAGTGTGGCTTGCACGCTCAAAAGATAAGAGAAGCCAAGCTGGTGCTGGAAGCCTAATGGTGTCTGGAGAGTCACTGCATGGAGTTCACACTGAGAGACCAAGGAGGGGAAGTTTCCATCAGTGGACATGGAGGCACACCCACTCAGGAAGAAGCAAAGGCAGACAGACCCTCTGTTTCAGACTCCCCACTCTCACGGCAGACCTCCCTTCCTCAGTGGATCCTCAGCAGAAAAGCTCAGAGGCTGTCTCCTGGGTGACTGGAAACCCAGTCAAATCTGCAGTCAGGATCGACCATCACAGGATGCCAGGAGTATTTCTTCCAGTGCAGTAGCTACAGCAGCAGTAAGTCTTCACTTTTGGTCCACTGGAGAAGGAAAAGCCAAAGAAAACCTGCTCAAATTCACAGGGTGGGGGCAGATGCGGGAAGACATGACTCTCACAGTCTCCTCAGGGCAGGGTTGATGGGAACAAAAGAGGCCCTGCGCCTGTGCTCTTCTGTGTTGTATCAGCAACCTGGGAGAAGTCGGGTACAGCTAGAGAGACAACTAAGAATGAGAATCCGCAGACCCTCTCTGCCTTCAGGGAACATCCCTCATCCCTAGGAGTCTTAGTTTTGTCCTCAAAAGTCACCCAGTTGTTTACAAGGACAGTATCTTGAGCCCCATGGGCGATTAGGTCTAAGTGAAACCTGGCAAATCACATCCATCTTGGCAAGGTAAAGAGAACACAGCCCAAATGTAAACAGATGCATCCACAGATCGTGTGAAGATACCAGTTAGTGAACACTGTATGTGAAGTTGTGCTGGAGACCCACCTTTAATCCTCCCTTCACCTTTATAAACACCAAGAAAGGGGCTCTTGATGTCATTGTCACAGCTGAGAAACTGCAATTCCTGGGACCTTGCGCCAGTTTGCAGAACTGACACTTGATCTAGAGTTTGAACCCAGATCTGCTTGGTGGCAAAGCTTACGGGTTCCCTGGGACTCCTCTGCCTTGATGCACTGCAGTGTGTCCTCACTCTCAGAGTCATGGACAGACCAAGACTTTGGAGTCCTGCAGATCATGGTTAAAATCCCGGTTTTACCGTATAAACACTGAGCATTTATAGTCTCTAATTAGAGTGGCTGATCCAAGAAACAACACAGATAAAATAGTCCCTGGTGCATTATGGGAAAGAAGAGAAAATCTCTCATTTGTAGTGATATTTCATTTGTATTTTAATAAATAAAGCTTGCCTGAAGTTCAGAGAGTAAAACAGCCACACTAATCAGCCTTACAGACCAGACAGTGGTGACACACACCTTTAATCCCAGTAGCCACAATAGTTTGCCATAGAAATCGGGCATGTCTTTAGTCCCAGAACTAGAGAGGAATATAAGACAGGAGGAGACAGCTCTCACACAGTCTCATTCTGAGATTCCTGGAGGTAGGATCGCCATTTAAGACTGAGGTAGAGGTAAGAGCCAGTAGCTGGCTGTTTTGCTTTTCTGACCTTAAAGTTGAACACAAATATCTCTCTCTAGGTTTTTATTAATCATGCTACACTCATTAGTAGCCCACATGCTCCTATTCTCCAACCTTGTGCCTGAGAGTCAGAACCATTGAGTAGAAAGAACATGAAATACTATTTAGATAAGAAAACTAGGTGTTAATCTCACTGTGTCACTCAGAATTTGTGTGAACTTATATGTCACAACCTCCTACTCCTTAACTTCTATGAAACCAGGATTCCAGTATTAAGTATCTTGCAAGATTTTTATGAGCCACAACAACATGATAATATACCTGGAAAAGTAAAAGCATGTGAATATTTGTAATTCTGTATAATTATTTTGTGCATGCATGTGGACTTGTGTATGCATGCTTGCGTATATGCATGTGTGCAAGCGAGGGTGTGTGTGTATGAAACACAACATGCTTCAGAGACAGTTCACTTTCCTCTTATTCAGAAGAGATCTATTCAAACTCTACCCACCTTTATCCAAGTATGAAAATGTCTTGGAAGTCTCAGGTCAGAGAGATGATAACCAGTTAGCACAAAGCAACAGCCAAATTTCAGGTCAAGTTCTTCTGGTTCCTGAGGAGCTAGGGTTTAAGGGTTCTTCACATGCTAAGCAATGAAGTAGCAGGCTTGAAAGAGGTCCTGCTGTGGACATGCCCTTCAATTCTGCAGAAGGAGCAGTCCTCTCAGAGTGAACCTATAATGAGTCTTTCAAGAATGGATCTAGAGAATGATATATGGCCAACAGGTCAGGCTGAGACCTCCAAAGCTACATTTTTATTTTCATTTCCAGGGCTGGAAGTTTCAGAGCCCTTTGCAAAGATTGTCTCAGCTGCTGATAGAGTTAATGCCCCAGGGACGATAGCAGTGTTCTGAAACTTAGATGGTCTGTAGACCTTAGACTGCCAAGTCCTCCTCCACCTCCTTGTCCTTCCCACCGTTCTTCTCTCTTCGTCTACCTCCTCTCTACCCCTCTACCATCTCCCCACTTTTGTTTTCTCCCATCTTCTCCTTCTCGGAACACTATTGATCCTCCTCAATCATCTTTCCCTTCTTCTGTTTCCCCCTTTTATTTCTCTCCCTTAGCTTGTCTCTCCTTCCTCCCCACTCCATCTCATCCTACTCCATCTTTTCTCCTTCTATTCTCTTCCTCCTTACCTACTCCTTCCCCATTCCCCCTCTGTTCCCTCTTCTCATCAGCAGCTCAAAACTCTGTCCTCTCCTCATATTCTCCCCATCTCCCCCTTTCTTCTTCCTCCTGCTGTCAGCTGCCTAGGGGGTAAGAGCAGGACCTTGGCCCTACCAGCTAAGTAGCCCGGGCAACTGGGAAGGCTACAAGATGAAGAGGCAGGAGAGAGCCTGAGGCTTTCTTTCCCTCTCAGTCTTTATTCATTGCAGATAAGGCAGACTCTGGGCTTGCTGGGCTTCTGACAATAGTCCAGGCCCAAAGCTTGGATAGCAGCTGTCCCTGGTAGGCCAGACTTTTGAGCATGTCATCAGAGACTTCCTGGTCTCACAGACTCTACCAGAAGCTAATACTCCTTTGTCTCCAGCTGGTTCTTGGCCCGTGCTATTCTCATTTGTGATTTTATTTTCCCCATATCAGGAGAGTTGTTCCAGGCTGGGCTCATATCCAGAAAGCCTTGCACACGCTCCCTCTTCCTGGGCCTTTGCTGCTCCTCCTGGGTACTCTCACTGGGCCTGCCTTCCCTCTCTCCATCTGGTGCTACAAGCCTGCAGCCTGGGCCCTGCAGGGCTGCAGCTAGCCAGGCAGGGCTGCCAGCAAGCCAGCAAAGCCTCCTGCAAAAGCGAACTGGGAATCCATGCTGTCTAAGTTTCTCTGCCAGTCTTTGTCCAAGAGACAAAATGCCTAGAGAGGTTCACAGATATTCAGAAAAGAAAAGGCACCATGCATAGCAGGGGTGAGCTTTGTCCAGCCAGCACTTTTACTAGCAATACATCTGCTTTAAAAATGTATAAGGAAATAAAGAGAAAAGCTGGGCAAGTTGCTTTGATGGAAATCCATCCCTCCTATGTTCAGACTTTCCTTGTGTCAGCTGTGCATTGCCCCATCCCTCACTCACCACTCCTATAAGAAAATCTGCCTCAGCCCAGCCCCAGCCTCCTGCATAGCAGGCTGCTAAAGGCTGTGGCCAGTGGAGTTAATGGGTCTCCAGCTCTGAGTCGACCAGTGCCAGATGCTTCAGCTGGAAAAGTCACAGACTCCTCCAGTCTCCATGTTGATACTCAAAGAGGAAATGGCAGTATATCTGAGCTCCAGGGATTCCCTATCCCCAACCCAAGGCAGAGCAGGATTCCTAAGGGGTCTAAAAATGACAGTTCACTTTCATGGAGAACCTGGAATCTTCTTTCTCAACAGGATCTACAAAACACAGCCTGCTTCTTAAAATATCCTCATTGTACACATCCGTGCTTGCTACTAGCCATGCAGTGGGAAACTTCACCACCCATCTGAACCGAACCGTGATGCTGATTCCCCCAGACAATGTTCCTACTCTTCTATGTAGACAGACATTTTTCCATACACCTTACCCATGGTTACACAAATTCCAGGAAAGTTTCTAGAGCAGAATCATATCTCAGTCTCCTTCCCCTCTTCTTCCTCCAGCCATGGAGTAGCAGGGCCTTTACCACCTAGGAAATCCTTGCTGAGTGAGTATTTGGGTCTCAACTCCTCTGCCTGTCCCCCAAGGCCACAAGCACATAGTAAATTCAGTCATACATTGGTTCTAAAGAGGGCAATTATGTCCTAGAAAATAAACAATCCTGGAACAATTAGTTGTTGTAAGAGGGGCGCAGGGCCCCTTTGTTTTGTCCCGCCTGGCGCCCGGTGCCCGGTGCGTACCCCAAATAATTACACGGAAACTGTATTTATTTAAATACTGCCTGGCCCATTAGCTCTAGCCTCTTATTGGCTAACTCTCACATATTTGTTTAACCCATTTCTAATAATCTGTGTGTCACCACGAGTCGTGGCTTACCGGCATGAGTCTAACCAGTGTCCATCTTGTGCTGGAGAAGCATGGCGTCTGCCACATTGCCTTCTCTCTCACAGCATTCCATTCTGTCTACTCCGCCCACCTAAGGGCTGCCCTATCAAAAGGCCATGGCAGTTTTCTTTATTTAACCAATGAGGGTAATACACAAATAGAAGACCCTCCTACGCCAATTAGTACTTCCTTTCTTGGAGATCACACCTCACCTCATGACAGTTTTGCTTCCCATCCTGTCAATTGACAGGCTATAGACCAGTGGTTTTACTAGGGGTGAGGTGTGAGCAATCTTGAAGCTAACTGTGCATGACTAGAATATTTTATCCTTCCCTTCCCAGGAAGTCATTTGCTTTCAGTTGCAAAAATGAAACTCGTGTTCCCAGCTGTCCCAGGGTCCTCAGCAGGAATGGGGGCCCCTAACCACTGAGGCAGTGGGAAATGTAGAGTTGGTTCCCTGTAACCTGTCATTTCCTGGCTCAAAGCTAGAGCCTTTGGAGTCTCCACAGTGATAATGATGTCTTAGGTATGACAACACCATTTGCTTCTGAGATGTGCAGCAGCCCCTAGGAGTGGTGGGAGGTCCTTCTATAGATGTGTTGCTTTTATTGGTTAATAAAGAAGCTGCTTTTGGCCAATGACTTAACATATATAGCCAGAATATAGCCAGGCCAGAAGAGATATATATAGAGAGAGTAGGTGGTGTCAGGGAGATGCCATGGAGAACTCCATAGGAGAAAGATGCAATCCAGCAGTCGGAACCTTGCCGGTAGGCCACAAACCTCATGGTAAAATACAAAATAATGGAAATGGGGTAATTTAAGAAATGAGAGTGAGGTAGAAATTATGCATTAGCTATTGGACAAACAGTATTACAAATAATATAGTTTCTGAGTGATTATTTCGGGGCTGAGCAGCCAGGAACAAACAAGCGACCTCTGCCAACATAGGAACTTGGGATAGGACTGGTCACCAGAAAGGTCTAAGCTTGGCTACAGGAATTTAATGTTGAGCTACACCTGCCTCCTTGCAGAGAGCACCAAAGGGCTGAAGGTTAGATGGTTCACTATGTTCATTCTGCAGCTCTACAGACATCCAGAAGCACTGGGTTTAGTGGGTTTCTGGATGGTTAAAGGTATCTGGATGGAGACACGCCTAGAGAGAGCTCAGAAGTCTGCAGCAATCCACCTACCCAGTCCTCGCATCCATTACTTTAGGTGGTCATTTTTTTTAACCTTTGCTTTTGTATTTTATATGTCATACTTGGTCTCATGTAGCCAAGAGTGGAGCTTGCTGTGTATCGGGAATGACTTTGAACTTCTGTTCCTCCTGCCTCTACTCCCCTGTGCCAGATCACAGTTTTGCACCACGATAGCCAGTTTGTGTGGTACTGGGGATGGGACTCTAAGAACCACTGGAGCGAAGTAGTGGAGCCAAGGAGAAAGTCACGAGCACCTGGTTTGTAGTTGGAACTACAGGAGATCGTCAGGCTGATGTGTAGAGAAGAATGGGTGTGGCCATCTCCTGTACTCCCGGTGACTATCTAGAAGAGAAATGCAAAGGAGTCAAGCTCTTCACAAGGGAGCAGATTTGCAGGGATGGCTGATTGTAAGGCATCTCTGCTTTGTACATTGACAAAGGTCAAGTGACGCTCTGCAGAAAGAGATTCTAGGGATGTTGCTTAGAGATATCTGTTGGGACACAGGAGCTTGAGGAAGTTACGGGTCACATCAGAGCTTGTTTATTCAGCTCACCACAGCCAGAGACCAGTCTCGGGTGACCAACAAGAACCTTCACACATGACGAATATCTGTGAAAAGATCTTTATGGTTTGGTGCATACAGGGAAAGTGCCAAGGCATTTCTGAGATTTCATTCCTCATGAAGTTTCCATGATCCAGTTCTTTCTGTCTTGCGATGACTTTTACCTTTAACTTCTCCATCAACCTGTGGGGCCTGTTGAGACCCCAGGAAGTGTCAGAACCAAGCTGAAGCACAGCATAGCAGCTGACGCCTGCTCCAGAACTGCTTGTCTCACATGAGGAAAATACACACGTGTTGATACGCAGAGGTTAAGCAATCTATGTTGTACATAGTATAAGCAGGAGAAAATGAGGGATATTCTTATATATCATAGGCCCATTAATGGACTAAGTTCCTATTGGTAACTCTGAACAAAGAAAAGTAATAAAGAAATGGAGAAAGCAAAAAAAAGAGAAGAAAGGTGAACACTAATTAGAAACTTCTGACTTTTCTGGGACTACCCAGGAAGGAAAAAAAATAAGGCAAAAGTCAGAAACCAGGGACTTTATCAGAATCCGTAGAAGAATGTGTCATGCACTGGGTATACCTCTCTGTTTTGACCGAGTCACAACAGTGAAAACAGATTGGGTGTCAGTTACAGGTGAGATTTTCTAGAAACCATCAGTGGTAGGACAGAGATGAACGAGACACATGGTTTATGTCATTGAGAAGCATTTGGTTCAGTTGATTAACTTACAACCACAGATGCCAATGGACCAAGTCGGAGTGATTATCATTAGCTCAGAGGTACACATCCAAATTTCACAGGATGGGAAAGTTTCATGGAGGTACCGTGGTTTGAGCATCATCTGGGCTGAGTACCTTCTTACCTGACATGAAGGAATGTTTCTTCTCTGGGGTCTGTGGGATGATAAGTTTCTTACATCTTAATTTAACCCATTTCTATTAATCTGTGTATTGCCACATGACAGTGGCTTACCAGGTAAAATTCCCAGCATCTGTCTCCAGAGGATCCATAGCATCTCTCTCCCACTCTGCTTTCTTCCTCCCAGAATTCAGTTCTATCTTCCCTGCCTACCTAAGTTCTCCCCTATCAAAAGGCCCAAAGCAGTTTCTTTATTAACCAATGAAAGCAACACAAAGACAGAAGGACCTCCTACACTTCTAGGTTCAGATGTACCCTGTAAGTATGCATCTCATTCATTCCCACATGATTTTCTGTGTCTGCTTCTTGGGTGTCCTTTTCTTGGAGGAACCATGGTTTATATCCATGTCTTTGAGTCTGTCTCTAAAGAAAATCTGCCCTTTGACTTATGCCTTAGAACCCCGTGGCTAGTCACAGATGTAGAAGGATTGACTAGTTACTAACATTGCACAGGACAGAGCAACAATCAAGCAAATGGGCAGGTGCTGTTCATGTTGACAGAATGAAGACATAGCAGGGGGCCCAGCATGAACCAATTAAAGCCCATGAGAGTCTGCTCTAGGACCAAGTCATAAGCCTGTCACTTGTCATCTGTGTTGTCTTAGGAAAGTCAATTTTCTTCCTAGGAAACCCCCTTCTCTTCTATAACACACCTGTTGGACTTCGTCAGTCCTCCAGTATGCAGGCCTCAATCCTGTTACAATACAGACACACAGATCATCTCCCCGAATAACAGAATCAGGGCCTCATTGATTGGAGTATTAATGTCTGTATATACAATGTGACCCAGAATGACTCTGGCAGAGGACATCTGAAAGTCACAGATCCGGTGTCTAAATGCTAATCTCCATGTTGACATTGCGGTTTAAATGTGAAATGTCCCCCACAGACCCATGAGTTTAAACGCTTAAACCCAGATGGTAGGGCTGTTTTGTGAAACTGCAGAGCCTTTTGATATTAGAATTGCTGAAGGAAATGGGTCAGTATGGTGACATTTCAGGGTCATAGGCTGGTCCTGCTTTGGGCATAGCTAGCCTGTATGTCCTGGTGTGTGAAATGAGAATAAGCCTCCCTGCAAGGTCTTTTTCCTTTTCTGCTATGATGGACTGTACCCCTCCATCCATGAGCCAAAATAAATCCTTCCTCCCAGCTGCTCCTCTTGGTATTTTATCACAGCAATAAGAAAAGTAAAATATTTGAGAATACTAAAATTCCCTGCTGGTGATACAGCAAAATGGTGACATCACACACAAAAATGGCAGGGAAGATACCTTCCTTCTTTTTCTTATTTTTATTTTTATGTATTCATCAGCTTCTTGGGAGAGGAGTTTGCAGGTGGAGCAGGACCAGGGCAGCTTCCAGGGCATCTGAGACCAGGATTGGCTATCAGTGGAGTAGGCTCCAATTAGTCTGTACAGGTCCTGGAAACTGCCGGTGAATAAGGTGAAAGGTTTTTAAGAATAAGAGAGAACAAAAACCTTGTTCGCCCTGTAAGAAGTTCTCCCTCCCCAGGCTGCCATCGTTCCCAAGAAACAAATTAACCAGATGCCCCTAATGACCTTCAGACCAATACCAGTCCATTTTCCCTTGAAATTAACCTTCTATTCTGAATCTAAACAGCATCTAATTAGCCCCAAACACTGGTGAGCTAACACAAGAGAAGTCTGTAGGAAATGAAAACAAGGAGAGAGTTTTATCAAAGGAAGAAAAAGGAAGAAACAGCAAAAACCCATCCTCCAATTATCGTCCTCCTTACCTCTACCTCCCATTCTTTATCCCAGATCTCCATCTGTCTTCCTTTCTACAAACCTTGTAAAGGAGATGGCTTTCAGACAAATATTTTCCCCATCTCATTTGACACTGAGAAGGCAGGAAAAATATTGCCCATCACGATAAATATCAGTATAATATTCCAATTTTCCAGCGTTTGACAGCAATCAGGAGAAGAGTAATGTGTTTCCCTCTGTGACTAAATCATTTAGAGACCAAGGTATTCTGTCTCATACTCATTAGAGAAAAAAATATTCTAATAATCTCATTATCCCAGTGCGAATAACAGTAAAAAGCACCAAGACTAATGACTTCTTCTACCCATGCCTCCAAGGATACCAGGCAGGCTAGGAATTCATGGGAGCTGCTTGATGAAAAGGTCCTTCAGCAGCCACCCAAAGCATCTGCTACTCTGAGCACTCTGGGTACAAGTCTGGAGCCTTTTTACAGCAAGGTTCACTCACATCCCTGAACTCCAAAGATGGTACAAACCTCAGTGGAAAAAGATTGTGTCATGGCATGTTAAACTTTATGGAAGTTCTTCCAGGGAATAACATAATTTCACGGCGCATTGCTCTGAAATGACCGAATACTTGAATAATTAATTTTTAAGGTGTAGCACTGACTTAATCTTGCTGTATTTAACCCTTGTCTGATATTGTCAACAAGGCCAAGGGTTGGACAATGAGTTGGTGGAAGAGCTGGAGCCTGAGAATTATTCTCTGACTCTTATGCCTCCTTTTCAGACATTAGTAGTCTCTTCTTTGGTTCAAGGTGAAAAGACAAGGATTCTATTATTCCCCTTATTAAGGGCAGGCCATGTCACAGGCTGCACAGGCAAACAGGAATTCAGTACACCCTGGAGACATGAACCCTGCTTCTGACCTTCACCAGTCATGGTCTGTATTACCTTGACCAAATTTCTATTTCTCTCTGGGAAGAAAAGGTGTGGGGATAGAATTTGGGCTTTATATACCTAAAAGGCATTTTTTTTTGCAATGATAAATGAATAGATTTTAATACACCCTCTGACCTCTGTTTTTTCCACACTCTATTTTTCTTGCCAGCTACTCAATTTCCCCCTGCCCTCTCCTGATGTACTCATGTATGAGGAGAATTGGTATGCAAGCACCTCTTCCCAAGGCTCACACAAGACACTTTAAATTCACAGGAAACAACCTTAGAATGGTAGAGCTGGAAGGGGTCTTATAAAACATCCTATGAATTCCTTCCACTTGGGGAAAAATAAAAGACTAAAACAGGAAAGATTTTTCCCAAGGTCACAGAGTTGTTTATCGGCAGATCCACCAATTCCCAGGCCAGTGCTCTGCCCTCCACACCCTGTGGCACCACCATCATTATTTTCTCCTTGCAAGTCAAGCTCATGAAAGCAACACTGTCTTGCATTGACGAGCATCAGAATAGAGGGATTTGAGGACTGGGAGGGCTTTACAAATCACTGAGGCTGGTCTGCTGGGAGAATGACCAACTCTCCAGTTTTGTCTGGGACGAAGGAGGTATTGAAGACATGGCAATTGAACCAGGAATGTCCTGAGAACACTGATGAGCTGGTTGCCCTGACCCTGGTCCAAGTGATGTCTGAATTTATTTATTCTCTAGTCCTCAGATCTCAAGGGGAATCTCTCTAGCACAAAGGTGTCTATGACATTCTCATTTAGCAAATGGCATTGCTGGAGCCATCAAATCTGACTATGGGTTTCTGTCCTTTTCATCACACTGAACAGCACAGAAAACCAACCAGAGCACAGCAGCACCAAGATGAGTGCTTCGGATCAAAGAAGACAATGGAATTAAAAGATACACAGACAGGGCGAAGCCTTCTAGCATTTTTATTCTTTCCGTGCTTGTCTTTGCTTGAAAAGATCCATCACTTCTCTTCCCGGCTACAGACCCATGACTAAGACACTAGAGAACCTAATGTTGCTTTCTTTTGTTTTCCCACTTTTCTGATAACTCAGTAGCCCAGCTCCCATTCTAGGACAACTATCGTTTCAGGCCTGGCCTTGAGGTGATAGACAGCTCAGTGCATCGCATTTCTGAAGCAGCAGAACAGCCAGCCTTATGGCCCTTTGTCTAAGCTTTCTGGAACCCCCGTGACATTTCAGGCCCCATTCATCAATAGGGCTGCAGCTCCACCCAGATGATTATGGGTTTAGTTAGCACTCTGGTGGGATGGATGACTGCACAAGTTTCATCATTACTCCCTTGAAACCTTCCTGACTGGTTATTACTTCTATTCTGGGGGTTGGCAATTACCTTCCTCCCAAAGGACAGTAGCCATTTGGGTGAATTTTCAGGATGCGAAGGCAGATAGCTGAGACAAGGGGAGAAAAAGGACAGAAAAATTTTGGTTGGGCTTCTTTCCTTCCATCTTCAACTTCCATATTGTTGCTCTCTTCTTTAGGGATCTAAGACTTTCAGGTATCCTCGATCTTCCTCCATTGCAAATGGATCTGCCTAAGTACCACAGGCTCCAAGTTCCTACCTGTTCTTATTTCATTTATGTTGCTGTGATAAAATATTCCAACAAAAATCAACTTGTGGGCTTTTTATTCAGCTCCATGTTACAGTCCATAATCTGGCAAAGGTTGAGGCAAGAACTCAAGACAGCTACTCACATCACATCTACAGTCAAGAGGAGAGAGAAATGAACACATTCACAATCCTTTCTTGCTAGTTGTGTTGGTTAGGCTTTCTATTGCTGTAATAAAGCATTGTGACAAAAAGAAACTTGGAAAGAAAAGGGTTTATTTGGCTTATTCCTTCACATCACAGTCCATCATGAAGGGAAGTTAGGGCAGGAACTCAAGACATGACAGTAACTCAAGGCAGAAATTGAAGCAGAGGCCATGGAGGAATGTTGCTTACTGGCTTGCTTCTCATGGTTTGCTCAGCCTCGTTTCTTATAGAACCTAAGATCACCAGTCCAGGGCTAGCACTATTCACAGAGAGCTGGGCCTTAAATACCAATCGCTAATCAAGAAATTGTATCACAGCCTTGCCTGTAGGCCAAGCATTTTCTCAATTGATGTTCCCTCTTACCAAATGACTCTAGCTTATGTCAAGTTGACATGAAACTAGAGTATAATAGCTTTTCCACATGTACACTGTTTAGGACCCTCTTTCTAGAGAATGGTGCTGCCACAGTGGGTTGGGCCTTTCTACATAAAATAGTAATCAAAATAATCTTCCATGGACATGTCCAAAGGCCAATATGATACAGATCTCATTAAGACTCATTGCAGGTGATTTTAGGTTGGTTCACACTGACAGTTAAAACTAACTAGTACACCATCAATACCCCAAAATAATTGAATCAAGAGGGTGAAAGAAAAAAATTCAACCCACTCAAATGAAGGTTCTGCTAGTGTTCAAAAGGAAAGAACTTACATGGTTAAAGAAATTTCATCTTGAATTTTTCAGGAAAATGGATGGAGCTAGAAAACATTATTTTGAGTGAGGTAACCCTGACACAGAAAGACAATTATCACATGTACTCACTCATAGGAGGTTTTTAAACATAAAGCAAAGAAAACCAGCCTACAAACCACAATCCCAGAGAACGTAGACAACAATGAGGACACTAAGAGAGACTCACATAGATTTAATCTACATGGGAAGCAGAAAAAGACAAGATCTCCTGAGTAAATTGGGAGCATGGGGACCTTGGGGGAGGGTTGAAGGGGAGAGGGGAGAGGCAGGGGGGGGAGCAGAGAAAAACGTAGAGCTCAATAAAAATCAATTAAAAAAAAAGAAAGAAATTTCTACTAAGGTGATAATATGGGGTTTGACTTTCCCAAGTGTCTTTTGTCCTAAAAGAAGAGTTCACTAGTGATAAAAGAAAGTCCCTAATTGGTATTTAAAAATTCATGAAGAGCAAAGGAGTCTTTTCAAAGTCTTGCTTGCTCTGGATCCCTGATCCCTTATCATCCTGACCCCTCCAAAGCTTCCCATTCCTATACTAAACTAAAATATGTGAGCAGAGAGGTCAATGGATCCTCTGTTGCCACTGCAATCAGTCATCTAGGAGAGACTCTCAGGAAGAAGCTGGATGCTTCCTTCCATTTGCATTCTGGTTGTGTGTTTCCTGCAGTAATGTTTACAGAAATTCTACATTCTTCTGCATGAACCATGTACAGACATCCAGGATAACTGTTCATTCTAACACTGATGCTCTTAACTTTGGTCTTTCAGATAAAGAGAACTTTACTAGGATATCTCCACTGCAAACTTAATTAGTATGCATTTTTTCTCATTAATTAATCAATGTGTGGGAGATGTTATTAGTATATAAACATACTGTCTCTTCATAAATTGTAATTTGCTAATCTTAAAATTCATTGATGAGTCTTGCCTGTGTCACATGGCAAATGGTGGGTGGAACATGTTGAGTTTTAAATGCCTATAACTACCCAAATATTTATGTTTTGTTTATTCCATCATTTGTACTAGTGTGGAATTATAGATTCTTTAGGGAGTGAATCAGAAACCATTACTTATTTTGATGTTGAAATCATCTCTGATTTAGTCAGTAATGTTTAAAAGTAGTTACCTCTTATATCCCTATCATGTCCTGGTCAACCTATGTCCACCTTCTTATGTTCCATCGCATAATGATGTTATAAACCTGTGACCCAGGTTTATACTTCTTTTAAAAATTCTGGTTTCCCTAAATAGTGATGCTTAAAAATAAAAACCTAATTGTGTCCATCGTTCCTGAAGTGCCATTGATTTTTATATCTTCCCAATAGGCAAAAGCTATGAAGTGTGCATGCATGCACGTTTGTTTCTATTCCTGTATCTTCCTTTATATTTTTAGAGAGACACAAAGCCATGCATTTATACCAGATCCTCCACTTCCAACCCAACACTGTAGAATTTCTTGTTGCCTCTCCTCTTCTATATTTGTGACTCCTAATTAGTACTAAGAAACAAGATGCCAACAAGCTAAAAATACTTACTTTCTCTACCTTTTCCTTTAACCACTGAGTATCTGTTGGGCATGGCTGCACTAGTCTGACTTTACAAATAGCATCCTTGGCACCGTGACTCTGCATCCTAATGGAATTCTTGGCCCTGATCCTGCAGGACGCTAGTGCTATCATTTTTTGTGTGTTAATTGTCAAAATCCTTTGAGGGGAATTTAACTATAAAAGGATTTTTGTGCTCACAGATTAACTCTTTGTTCTGTTGGGTTTTTTCTTTCATGGGAAACAAGGGTTCAATCTGGTAGCATCCTGTTTTCATTCTGTAGTTTAAGCTGTTTTTTATTTTTAGAGAGTAATTATCTGTTTGTAACTGTCTGTGAAAATAACAAAGATGTTTTACTGGATACAACTAAAGAATTAAAAGATAAGATTTTGCTTTGTTTTCTTAGTCACTTTTGTTTGTTTTGTTTTTTGGAGACAAGAACTCTTCATTATTTCTGATAAGATGTCAGCCATCGTCCCTCCATTTCCCCACACTGTATAACATGTCACTTTTAGTTAACTGCTTTTAAGATTTTTTAAAAATTATCATTGTGTGTGTATGTGTGTGCACTCACAGTGTGTTATGGAGCATTGTCATAGCTTGACTGTGAAGATGAGAGGACAACTTTGCTGGCTCTTGCCTTCCATCTTCATGCGGGTGGGCTCCAGGGATCAAACTCAGGTCAACAGGCTTACCAAGCAGGCACGTTTATCTGTGGAGCCATTTTTCTGGCCAAAGACACCATTATATATTATGCTCATAAATTTGATAATTTTGCATTTGTTTCATTTATTCATGTTTATTCTATGTGGGATTTTCTGAACTTTGGGATTCTGTGAGTTGATATCTTTTGTTTGTTGGTTTTGAAAAAGTGTTGACCACTAACTATTTACTAGTATTCACATCACTGAATAGATTATCTATTTCTGATACTTATTTCCCACCTCTAATATTCCCATGTGGTTCTTTTTTATACTTTATCTGTTGACACATTTATCTTTATGATGACTTATTTAAAACCCTTATCTTCTAATTTCCTATAGCTGGGTAATGCATGGGTCTCCCATAGGTTTTTGCTGTTTATAGTTCACATTCTCAAGCTTCTTGTTATTTTATAAGTTTATATTGTATTCAAGGTGTCATGTGTAAAAGACAATAGGGACTAAAGTAAATTAAATTTATCCTCAGAAAATTCCTCTTCCTATGCCAGTCTGATAAGATTTCAAACGTGGATCAAATCTAGAATGCATGTCAGCTGGATCTGGTAGTTGTGGCAACTTCAGTTTCACCAGACTTCCCAACAATGTCTGTTATTCTGGCATGAAGTGAGATCTTCTTCTTGAGCAAGAATCAGAACCTGTGCTTGTGACAATCTGTAGATTTCCCTGATGCTAACTTGCCACAGTGAAGAGCATTTCTCTCCTTTATGGTCTAGTTGACAATTCTTATGGTCACTTGAGAGTTTCCTGGGTCCGGAGGTCTGATCTTGGGTCCTCATTCCCTGGAAGATCTATCCAGTCTGCAGAACTAGCTACACTTCCACTAGACTGTACTTGGCAAAGGCCCAATGCAATGATCATCTCTTCTAGCCAATGTCCCATGTGTAACATGAGGGCTTGGTTGGTTTCTGTCCTCCCACCAGGTCCCACAGTCATTAGGTCTCAAAGAAAATCACACAGAGGTCTCCAGAAGATTATAAACTGATTGGCCCATTAGCTCAGGCTAAGTATTAGTTCTTATAAGTTATATTAACCCACTATTTTTATCTAGTCAGCCACATGGCTCAGTACCTTTTTCAGTGGGGCAGGTCACATCCTACTTCTTTGATGGTCTAGGCAGGAGTGGGGAAAGAGCTTCTTCCTTCCCAGCGTTCTCCTGTTTGTCTGGCCCCACCTTTACTTCCTGTTTGGTTTTCCCACCTATACTTCTTGCCTGGCCAATCAGCGTTTATTTAAAACATGATTGACAGAATACAGACAATTCTCCCGCACCACCCATGAATCCTGCCTTCCTCTTAGAAAAGATCCTTCACACAAAAGTAGAGATCCCTCTCAGCTCCTCTGCATTACCCCAAGACTTTAGAACACTACCCCAGTGCATTCGTCACAGACTGGGGAAAGAGCTGTTCATGCGGAAACTCCACGAATGAGATTCTCAAGGCTGTGACGCACCATGCCGGTCCATGCAGCAGTTAAAGTTCACTAAGGGTCAGTTGAGCCTTCTCATTATAATGGGCTTTTCCCATCATGCTCCAGCACTTAGAGCAGCTGGGAGATTCTCTCCTACACAGGGCTCACCTTGTCACACATTTCAGTATATATCAAAACCTCTGGTTGCTGATGAATTCTGGTGGGGGCTACTGTGGCTTCCTAGGCAATCCCACTTGGACTCACTGGTAGGGGAATGTCTGTATCTTGTTCTATTTTTAAGTTCTTCCTTTGTTTCCTTTCTACAACTCTGATGAACCCTTGCGGGCTGCCCATCTCCCCAGCTTCCAAGTTTCTTCCTGTAATTTTGAAACTTGTGGAATATAAACCTGTTTTTTTTTTTTGGCATTGCTTTGTCTATTTATATTTTGACATTGGAAAATGTCCTTTTCATATTCCTGGATAAGAATCTGAAGGTTATTCTTGGGTACTAGATAGAACCAATGAATTCTATCAGCCATAGAAACTGATTTGGAAATGAGAAATTATTAACCATCAATTGGCATTTCACTCTCAAGAGGAGTGATAACCCTTAAAAGCACAGACTCCTACTCCTGTCTGTACCCCAAGAGAGCATGAAGAATAGCAGGTGCAGCAAGGACAGAAGTGAGGTTGACTTTTCCTCTTTTTCTTACTCCTAATGGCCATTTTGAAACCCGCCATGGTTGAATTATGGGCGAAAAGAGGGCAAAAGTTGTTTCCTGCCTGCTCTTGTCTTAAAGTGGTTTGCTATCCCAAGGCCTGGCAGAAATTTAAAGCTGGTTCTTCCTTCATGAGTATGATTGCAGGGTTGCAGGGGAGAGGGGTCTCTGAATGGCGCTGCCTTGTGACATTCTCTAGCATAAGTAGGATCTGGAGTGCTCCCCAATGGTTCATTCATTAAAGCCTGGGGCCCCAACCTGGTAGCACCAGGAGCTGGAAGGGTGAAAGAATGAAGTGGGACTTCATCGTGGGAGGTTTTTAGGTCATTAGTGGTGTGCCATCAAAGGGGACTGTGGAATTCCACGCCCTTCGTCTCTCTCCTGTGATCCTGAACAACTTTGCTCTCACCAGGATGGGTCCCACAGGTCCAAAGCAATGGGCCTAACAGATGATGGACTGAAACCTTCCGAGCTCAGAGACAAAACAGCTTTTTCCCTCCTGGCAAAAGTGATTACCTTAGGTGTTTGTTGTGGGAACAGGAAACAGGTAAACACAGATTTTTCGGTCAAGATAACTTTGTAGGTGGCACTATCTTCTCCCTTTGACCTTTAGGTCACTTTGTCCTTCTTTAGGGGCTTGGCCACATGTGAAGGAAATGCAGTGACCTCCTGTAGTGTCTCCATGGCCTGCTTAGTCGGTCTCCCCCTCAATGATTCTGAAGGCATGAATTTGATGTCGGTGGATCATTTTCTCTCTCTTCTAAGGATGAGGTTCGTATACCAAACTCTCCAGCTAAGCTGCTCTGAACTCAAATGAGAAATAATGTGAATCATAGATCTAATTTTTCCCGAGGAAGTTCTCATAAATAGCTATACATCCTTTTTTCATTTTTCTCACTGATGTGTGTGGACCTCACCAAACATTCTCCTCTACTTTTAAATCTATGCCTGTGTATCTATCCATAACCAATTTCTCTTCTTATGCTTTTATATCTTGATTTCTCAATTCTAAAGTTTAAATTAGCATGCAGGTTCATCTTCCTGTCCCTGACCGTTACACATTGCTATTCTACAGGTTTCTGTCCTTGAGCCAATTATGGCTACCCTCCCCACACCTGCCTCCGGAGCACTGTTTCCACTCACATAGCAACAATTGCAGGCATGCAAATTAGTCCAAAGCCTGTCTAGTTCCCTTCTCTCACCCAAGTCTCTGACTTCTAATTGCAGCAACTTACAGGATAATAACACAGTGGCCTGGGGAGCTATGAATTTAACAAGTCCCAAACAAGCCTCCTGTTTCCTTAGTGCCATCTCTCACTTTTAGACAACATGCCTTCAGTTGTACGCTCACAGTCTCTTTGCAATGCCTCCTCCACTCCCTCTCATTTCTCTTCTTCCTGTGCCTGAGGAACACAGCTAATCCTCCAGTTACATTTCAGCTCACCATTTCCCACACAGGATTATTGAATATTTCCTCTCTGGATCCCTCAGAGTTTACTATTTATGACTTGCCTTCTATGGAGTCACGTAAAAAGTTTGTCTGTTTTCATCACCCTGGAATTCTTCAGCAGCAAGGACACATAACACTTGCCTCTAAGGGTCCAGAGAAGTCCTGATATGTAGATTGTTCTCAATGCATGTCTGCTAAGTTGGGCTCATATGCATTTTGTTATTTGATTCCTATAACACCAAGAATAAAATTATCACTATTCCCAAAAGTCAGATAAGACAACTATAGTTCTGGGGTGTTAAGACTTTGACCACCAGGTCCTGGAATCAGAGGCTGAGGTGGGAACGGAGGCCCAGCTGTTTCTGCACCAGCCTTATGTTGCCTGACCTTTCCATCATCCTTAAAGGCCTCTCTCTCCCCAGACACTATCATACTTTTCCCAATGTTTTGTGCATGCTAAGCAAGTGTTCTGCTACTGAGTTATATCCTCAGCCAAAGCATATATTTCAGATGAAAGATACGTGAGGGCTGTGGCCTTAGTCCTCTGTCTGCTGCCTGCTTTTTCCTAACTCGAAAGAAAATAAAAGATAAAAGGAAAAACTGATACTGATGTCTGCTCAGTTCCCTCATGATGCCCCTATAAGCTGTTTCCAACACTGACGTCAGTGCTATGCTTCTCTGCCTTATTTTATTCACACAAGTGAGTTGACTATGGCCTGGGCTATTACAGATCCCTACGGCTCACCAGGAGCCAGGGGTCCTGGTGCAAGATGCCACAGGCTTTCTCCCAGGCCTGGCTTCCCATTCTTTTCTAAGGTCAGGCTTTGTCTTATTAAAAACTTTTAACCTTGACTCAAAACTTCCTTAGCTTCACCTGATAATAGAAGAATGTGCCTTAGAAGCCATCTAGCCAGAGCTGCGGGCAGGCCATTTTCTCTGGGAAACAATCTCGCAAAATGGGAATCAAGAAATGGAGGTGGAGGGTTAAAATTGGGGAGAGAATACCTCAACCTCTGGGTCAAAACCCCTGAGGGGGTTAAATAGCAGATATCCTGCATATAAGATATTTACATTAAGATTTATAATAGTAGCAAAATTATAGTTCTGAAGTAGTAGTGAAATAATTTTGCAGTTGAGGGTCACTGCAGCATGAGGAACTGGATTAAGGGTTCGCAGCATTAGGAAGGTTGAGAGCCACTGCTCCAGACAGTTGAACTTCAGTCGTCTTGGTGTCTTAGTTAGAGTTTCTATTGCTGCAATGAAACATCACAACCAAAAAGCAAATTGGAGAGGAAAGGGTTATTTGGCTTATACTTCCAAATCATAGTCCATGACTGGAGGAAGTCAGAACAGGAACTCAAAGCCGGGCAGGGACCTGGAGGCAGGAACTGATACAGAGGCCATGGAGGAGAGTTGCTGACTGCTTTGCTTCCCCTGGCTTGCTCAGTCTGCTTTCTTAGAGAACCCAGTACCACTCGTTCGGGGATGGCACCACCCACCATGGTCTGGGCCCTTCCCCACTGATCACTAATTGAGAAAATGTCATACAACAGGATCTCATGGAGACATTTTCTCAACTGAGGCTCCTTCCTCTCAGATGACTCTCGCTTGCATCAAGTTGACACACCAAACCAGCCAGTACACCTGGGCTCTTCTGAGGAAGCTGGCATAGGATGTACTTCAGAAACATCCACTCTGGAAAGGATGTGGAGACCACTTATCTCAAGCCCCCTGGTTTCAGGGTCGAAAACCCCTGGTTTCAGGGTAAAACTCCTGCCTGTTCCTCAGTCATGTGAAAATGCCTATGCCAGCAGCATCCTCACAGAGATAGAAAGCAAGGAGATGGAAATTGACACCTGTCATGTAAAATCAGGCTGAGCAGATGTGAGAAGACTCTCCTGGAATCTAGTGTACGGGAATAAACTGATATCATGGAATCCAGGGACAGGATGGCACCAGAGGTTAACAAGAAGTGGGGTGCAGAAAGGTTGTCAGCATGAAGGTAGGGGTGTGTGAGAATGTCTCAGAACCTCTTCCTGGGAAGCAGAGAGAACAGAAGGGCTGCCACAGAACTTCCAGCAATGCAGACAGAGGTCATAGAGCTGAGCCTGGGAGCACACAGATTGTTTTTCAAGAATGACCTATCTGGTGTTCTGCAGCTATCTCTCTGGAGGTAGAGATCCACACACTCCTCAAAGTGAATGTTCCAAGTGCCAAGCCCACTCCCTGTTGTCAACAGTCAGCCTAGCCACATATAGAAGGATAATGTTCCCTTCCATCCCTGTTGCCTGCAGCTGTACTCTCTGATTTTAAATCTTACCTCCTACCCACTCAGAGGACCCACACATGTTCCCTGGGTGGCTTTACCCCAGCATCCTCCTGCAGGCTTGTTGCAGGCAATGCTCCAGGGCCTGGTCTACTCTCTTATCTCTTCCCTTTTCCTCTTGTGTTATTTGAGCTTATGAGAAGCCAAATAATAGCCTTAAATTCTGGAACCTGTGAATATTACTATATTACATTGCAATGCAAAAGGGACTTGGCAGATTTAATTAATGCTACAGACATTAAAACAGGTACATTACTCTGGATTATCCTGCTGTACCCAGCCTAATCACTTGATCCTTTAAAATATGAGCAACGTCTGCAGCTGGAGTCTGTAAAAGAGATAATGACAAAGGGAAAGCAAGACATATAAGATGGAAGCAGAGGTTGGAGAGGGAGGACCTGATCTGCCATTGCCGGTTTTGATGATATAGGCCAGAAATCAAGGCATGCAGTGCGACTCTAAAAGCTGAAAATGGTCTTCTACTGAAAACTTGGAAGAAAGGATGACAGTGTGGACACCACAGTGAGTTGCCGACAAACTAAGACAGTCATAAGAAGATTCTACTCCTGAGATTCTGTTGCAAGACAGCAGCTAAGCTTGTGGTCGTGTGTTGAAACAGTAGCAGAAAGCTACTACAGAGCCTTAAGGTTTCAAAACACCTGGTTGCTGCTTCTTCCACAAAGGAATGTTGATTGACTACGTGAGGCTCCTCAAGAGAAGTGGTATTTTCACACACGGGATTGTGTGTGTATGGGTGGGGGACAATGAGACATGGTACCAATTCCAAAGGAGCCCCTGTTCCCTCCCTACTGTCAAAACTCTGGTGCTGACACATTGTCAACACAGGTACTGACAGCAAAAGCAGCTGAGGGCTTCCCAGGCAACTCTTACCTGCTCTTGGATGGATATCTCTCCTCCACTCTGTCCCATAGAATGAGCTGCAGGGAAGATCTAGCCAAGCCGTTGCCATTCTTTCAAAGCTCTCTCAAAGACATCAGCCTTAAAAACCTGTTCCTCCATCCTTAATGCTTCACTTCCTCTTTCTATTCCTGTTCTCCGATGACTCTTCTCGAAGATGGCAACCCTCCGCTATCACCCATCCCAGTGGAGAAGGCCAATAAGGAAAGCCAGGAGCTATGAGAGCACCACCACCCTTTACTTCTCACTAAAGAGTTCATGACCAGGAGGAGGTTCCTTTGAGTCCTTCTGTGCCCAGCCTTTACCAAAATACCTCTTGGGGCAGAAGAGACAAAGAGAAGAAACTGTAGTGGATACACCCAGCAAAGCAAAGCAAGTGCAAAGGCAGTTGGGTCCAGACCAATACCTCACTGGATATAACACAATGATTCACCTTAGATGATCATAGTATATACTTAAACTGACTGTTTATTATTATGAAGCCTTACATGGATTGACTAAAAGGAACTCGGAGAAACCCCTGTATGACCTGTTTCCTCCCAAGCACCATTAGCTCTAAGTGCCCAGGTAGCCCTGGCCATTTCTCCTGACATTTCACCTTCTTTGAGTTGAAGTTGACAAGCTATTTTATGATTTCATCTGCCTTGAAGTTGTATAAAGTTGTGCGAGTTTCCTTTGTATCTGCTAATGAACTGTTCTGGTCTTAACTAGTTGCAGCCACATCTGGGTTTCATTTATACCAATGATCCATAATTCCAGGTTGCGCTCCACCTTGAGACCAAACTTTTCCACACCAGTTAACACTCATAAATCAAATCTCTCTTCTGGTTTCAACCTAAACTACCTTAAATCATCACCAGGGTCCCTAAGGAAGAATGAAAATCTGACATGACTTTGTCTCCAGAGAATCCACACAGGAAGCAATCAATGAATGATGAGCAAGTGGGCAAGGGGTTGAAGAAAACTGTGTTTGTGTCTCTTGGGAACCAAGGGCTGATCAGGCCCGTTTATGTTAGGCAGTATGTCACTGAAAGGAATCTCTGACATGAGCCATGGTGGCTACTGCTGAACATCTGGGGGGCTAAGAGTCAATACAAAATGTCTAACGTAGAATTTCAGGGACCTCAAAATTAAACAGTGATGTAATGTTGCTTAACTATTTTGGCAGGATGCCACTTTTGTATGAGTCCATATACACATGGCCTGGAGGTTGCCCAAACCCTCGCTAGCCTTCCCAGGTGTGTTTGCATGCAGGCTGCATGTCAACGTCTGTTCAGCCTGTGTGTCCATTTCCTTGTGTGACTGGGTATACCAGGTTTTCTTTTCTTTGGACCACCAACCAGTTCCCAATCATGACATGGAGAGCTGTTATTAGTTATAAATGCTTGGCCTTAGCTTAGCTCTTATTTTAATCTGTTTCCCTTTATTTGTGTTTTACCTTGGGGCTTTTTACTTTTCTTCCTTTCTGTAAATCTTACTTTTCTGCTTTCTCCATGGCTAGTTGGCTGGCCGTTGCCTGTCTCCTCGCCCCAGGCCTGTCCCTCTCTTTTCCCCTTGTTCTCCTCTCTCCTTCTTTTCTCCTACTTATTCTCTCTGCCCATCAGCCCCCACCTAACCCTATCTTGCCTACCTATTGGATGTTCAGCTTTTTATTAGATAATCGGATACCTTCAGCAGGCAAGGTGAAACAAATGCAACGCATCTTTACATAATTAAAACAAATGCAGCATAAACAAATGTAACACACCTTTACACAGTTAAAAGCAATATTCCACAGAATAAACAAATATAACACATCTTTACATAGTTAATTATTCTGCAGCAAAAACAAATATAAGATATCTTTGTCCACTTAAAATAATATTCCACAACAACTGGGCCAACATACATGTGGCCTGTGTGTACCAGTGTATGTCTGGGTGCCTGATGATAGCTGCCTTCCTAGCAGTCTCTATGGTGGCCTTCCCCCAAAGTGAGGGAAGTATTTCTTATCAGTCATGGCTCCTCTCCACCTCTTCTATCTTCCCAGGTTCCTGAAACCTTCCTCCTTCCCTGGCTTCAAAACTTGGAACTCATGGTTTCATCTCTATAAATCTCTAACCAAGTGTGTGTTAATTACAAAGGAAGTGACTCCTTTATAATAGTAGAGCTTCCTCAAGCAAGTGACCAAGATTAACATCACCAGTCATGAGCACATCAGTATATAAATATTATAAACTCTGCCATAATTTACAAAGAAGGGTATATTGTACCTGTGGTATGTTAGCCCTAAAATGAAAAATCTTGACCTAATTATGAGAATACATATAGCAAAAAAAGACATTCTTTTCTTTTTCTTCCTTTTTTCTTCTCTCTCTCTCTCCTTGAGACAGTCTTATTTAAGCTAAATTTAGCCTTGAACTCATGATTTCTCCTTCCTCCACTTCATGAGGACTAGGATTATAGGAGGATGCTACCATCCAAAGAGTAAAAAACATTCTATGAAGCAACTTAACAAGAGTTCTTCAAAAGTGACTCAGAGATGAATGACAGGAGAATACTAAAGTTGTTGCATACCACAAGAGACCTAGAAGAGAAAGTTCTAACAGCTCAGTGTAATGTGGAGCCTTGATTAGGTCCTGAAAGATAGAAAACTGGAGGAAATCTTCACAAAATTGAGAGATGTCAGCATCATACTATGATGGTGTCTTGGTTTTTATCATTGCAGTGCGGCTTTATGATATATTAACATCAGATGAATCTGAGTAACAGGAATACAAATCTAAACATAGCTTTTCCAAAGTTGCCTACACAATATTAAAATTGTTTGTCTTTGGGTTTCAATTTCTTCATCTGTAAAAACTTCTGACCTAAACTGCCTCACAGAGTCAAACTGTCTTAAAGACAGAAGGTGCAGCTGGAGGGGAAAAAATAATGATAACTAAAATGTACAAAATTTATGGGCTAGAGATCTGCTACTTAAGATGACGTCATAGTTGCTCCCACTCTACCATGTGCCCAGGAGCACAACCAAAGCAAATGTGTCAGAACTGACGTTCGAGGAAACTGAGCTGCCTAAGCCTTGGCTCGAGTTCAGCCAGTGTGTGCTGACTTTGAAAAGAAAGTGGTTCTGACAGATTGCTGAAGAGGAATCAGAAAACACTTTGAAGACATGCAGGGGACACCTGCTTCTTACAGTGATGGGTGAGGATGTGTGGTCTGAGCAAGTCAAATGTTAGAATAGTTTCAAGGTATGAAGGAGCTGAAAAGATGTGCTGTTGCTAACCTTAAAATAGAAAAAGATTTAGAACTCAGAGGGACAAGCTAGCCTTTGGTTCCACTTTTGCCCTGGGAGAATCAAGATAAAATAGCTATAAAGCCACCCAGAGTTCTGATAGGTTCCACAGACAAACTGAAACCACCAAGTCCTAATCAAGTTAGACTCTCATAGAGCAATCTCCTTTCATACAACATGCATAAACATGTGTACATATATACACACATGCATACACACAAAATGTATGCATAACAAACACTTGCATGCATAAACAAACATATAAGCACATACATGCATATGCATACATGTATATACATTAAGCAGAAATGAGCTACTTTCACCACTTCTATGTTCAGGCTCTTTAGAAGTATATCTACATCCTGACAGGTCAAGTAGGGAAAAAGTATGGAGAGAGGGGGAAAAGCTACTGTAGAGCAAGTTCAACAGTGAGGGAAATGGCTCAAATTTGCATGCAAAAATGTCAAGTCTGATTGCATCCTCCCAGGTACCTATAAAGGCAAACTCTAGTTAGCTCGGAAGGAAGGTCTCTTTATTCTGGGCCTTTGAAAATAATATTCTGGGTCATTGGTGGCCAAGTGTCTCACTCACATAAGGAAACTGGAAGCAAAGGATGAGAGCCAACTCAAACAGCAAGAAGCAGAGACGGGACCTGGATCACTTCAGATGTCAAAGACCTTAGAGGTGTAAACTTCAAAATTGTGTGCCTATTACTTAATTAAATGCTTGCTTTTCAGAATAGCAGCATTTGAAAAAAAAAAAGGGCTTTCAAAACCAGCATGCAAGGAGCTTGGAAGTCATCCTTTCTGTCTTCAGGTGAACAAAATGAAAATTAACAACTTATCTCAGATCCAAAGAACAATTGAAGGCACAGAGAAAGAAACTGATGCCCCGAGAAGAAGAAACACAGGGTGGATGTGAAGAACCATAGCTTCCGGGAGCAGAAGTCAGGGGCCATATACCTCACAGAACCAGTTTTGCTGTAGGAAGACTTCACTTCAAGGGACTGATCACTGCAGTTCAAATGTGGATGAGGTTGAGGTAGAACTCCTGCATTGGCGATGTGCTGCCACACATGCATGAGACTCATCTCCAGAGACTCTACCAGGCTCTCACCATGGCAATCAAAGACCAGTCCCCACACATCTCCATATGACAGTAATGGCAGCAATTTTTTAACACCTCCAAAGCATGCTTTTATATTTTCCTTTGTATTTTATGTGCATAACTGTTTGTCTACATGTATATATGTGCACCATGTGTGCCTGGTATCCATGGATGCTGAAGAAGGCATTGGCTCTCCTATAACTGGAATTTCAGACAGTTTTAAGCTGCCATGTAGGTGCTGGGAATGGAACCTGGTCCTTTACACATGCAGGGAAGCTCTTAACTGCTGACCCATCTCTCCAGTCCCATGCTGCCCTTCTTAACAGTTCCTGCCTTCCAGAGTCTTCCATTCAATTAACTCAGTCAACAGAACCCTCAACATCGAAGCCCAGAAGCTGAGTAATCCCTCAGATGTGTTCTTGGAGGTTTATCTCCTAGGTGACTCCAGATCCTGCGGAGTTGGAGATTAGTACTCTTACAATGCCAGAACAAATGCTTGCCTCTGACACCTACTACAAATTATAAATATAACCTATCCCAGGAACAGAAAGGCACAAAAGCTCACATCAAAGGATCATTTGTCTGAGATTCTTTTTGTCCATCTTACTTTCATAAAAAATATTATAAGAGGTATTAAAAGGCAAAAGGGTACAATTTGAAGAAACAAGCAAAGCTGAAGGTAAGACTTGAGAAGAGATGTCAGTATTATTAGGGAGAAATGACCTACAAATTCCACACAAGATAAACATTTTTAAATTGGTAATATACATATCATTGTGAAGCTGCTGAGAACAAGAAACAAGGAAGAAATATTAAAAAACACTCTGACCAATGCTTAAGGAATACAAGTTATGCAGAAATATGTGAAATGCAAATAAGCCACAGAGTTAGGAAGGCTTAGAATGTTAGAAGGATTACAGGAAAAAAATTCTTCAACAAGTAGTGGGAATCAAGGAAGCAAAAGCCTTTGTGGGCCAGGTGTGATACTGTGACTGGCATGTATGGAAATGATCAGAGCTGGAAGGCTGGGGCATGGCACAAAGCCACAACATACTTTATTATGTAGCTTTTCTACTTCCTACATATTTACTACATATTTGACAATTTCTGCAAAAAAAAAGTTTGTATGTGTTTCTGTGTAGGTTATATCCAGGTATGTATATACATGTGTGTACATGTGCGTGTACATGTGTATACACATGTGTGTCCATTGTTACTGCAAAAATTCACTTCTCAGTCTGATCTTGCTGCATTTGAGATGAACTCTTCTCTCCCTCCCTCCTTCCCTCCCTCATTCCTTCCTTCTTTGCCTCATTTTTTCTTGCTCTTCTCTTTCTTTCTGTATGTACATATGCTTATAGGTGTGTGTATGTGCATACATGTGCATGTGTGTGTGTGTGTGTGTGTGCGCACATGTGAAGGCTAGAGGCCAACATTGGGTGTCAACTTTAATCCTTCCCCACTGTATATTTTGAGGCAAGGTCTCTCACTGAGCTGGAAGCTCATCAATTTGGCTAGACTTACCGGCCAGCAAGTCTCAGGCATCCTCTTCGCCATGCCTTCTACCACCCAGCGCTGAGGTAGAATACAGGTATGTATCTCTGCACCCAGGTTTTTATCTGGGTCCTGGGGAATCTAAGCTCAGGCCCTCATTCTTGTGCAGTACTTTACAGCCAAAACATCTCAGACAGAAAGTGACAACATTCAAATATAAAATGTGCTTTTACTATATACCTTCCCGAAAGCAGCAGGGAGACTTGAATTCATCATTAACCCAAGCTGCGTTCTAAGTTCAAGATCATCCTAGGCTACAGAGTACATCCATGTCCTAGACATAAGGAGGAAAAGAAAAAAAGGGAGAAATGGGGAAGGGAAAAAAGGAAGAACAAGAAAAAGAAGGAAGGAGAGAAGGAGGAAGAAGAAGTTACAAATACAGCAAGATTAAACTGAGAATGGAAATTCTTGCAGCAGCAATGGGCAACAGACAACGGTGCAAATGAATTCTTCACTGGGGCGAACTATAACTCCCCACCTTTAAAAATGCCTTTAAGAAAAGGAACGTAATCTACATATTTTTTATGAATGTATAATAAACAGCAGGCTTCTCCGAAGGGAAGTTCCCCTAAACATTTCGCAGGCTGGCATGAAGGGGTGCCGTGAAGCAATCTGAATTATGTGCAGGAACTTCAGTGTAGGTAATAAGTAAACACGCCAGTCAAAACCTGCTCAGGGCAGCCGCTCACCACCCAGCGTGATAATAAATGATATCAGTGGACTGCACAGCAACACACAGCCAAGGCCATCACAGCCCGAAGTGGCTATTGTATTATGGGTCCTACGGTTCTGATTAACTGTTCATTTATTATGCATGTCGTAAACTTGAAGTCCCTAATAAAAATAAAAACTGTGCTTTTGTCATCAGAATCTATAGAAGAGAGACTATATGATGATGAAAATGTATCAATTCAGCCAGGCAGAGTGGAAGGTGCACATATATAATGGACCCTGGAGGCTGAGGCAGGAGGATGTTGAGTTTGAGGCCTGCCTGAGCTACACAGTGAATTCAAGTCTAGGCCGTTGTGGGTTACAGATTGTGGCTGATCATATCTTAAAAAATAAAACTAGAAAATGTATAGCTCAACAAAATCAATAAAAAATTTTAAAGTTTGGAATACAGTAAAAAAATGGGATTACAGAAAAATAAAATAAAACAAAACTGGCTTGGAGAGTTAAGTTAACTGGGCTAAGTGGTTAAGAGAGCTCACTGCTCTTGCAGGAAACTGAGTTCAAGCCCCAGAAGCCATATCAGATAGTTCACAAGCACTTATGACTCCAGTTCAAGGGAGTCTGATGTCTCAGGCCTCTACTGGAACCTGTGCTCCCATGCACATTCCCACACCCACTTTCGTGGCCATGCACACACATGTGCACACATGCACACACATTGTAAAAATAATTTAAAAAATCTTAAAAATAAAATTATGTGGTGTTACATGCCTTTAATCCCAGCACTCAGGAGGCAGAGGCAGGTGGATCTCTGTAAGAACTAAAGACTATCTAAAGAAGAGCCCAACACCAGGCATGGGAAGGCTCCTTTCAAACTATTGGTCAGGATTATCTAAATGATGCCCAAAACATTGTAGGCTCTTGCTATTGTACTCTGTAGCCAAAAAGTCCATCTCACTAAAGATATCATGTACTTTGGACACAGAACTCAGAAGACCTGAGCTAAATCTGACCTGAAAGGCCTCTCCCTGGAAACTAGTTTTCAGAGTATCAGAGCCTCCACAGAGAGAAGCAACAAAGAGTCCTACCTACCTACAACACTTATGAAGTCAGCGTCAGCATAGCACAGTCACCGAACGGTGTCATGGTGGCATGCCTACCTTGGCAGTAACCGAAAGATCTGTAATTGGACATAAGACCTGCTTAACAAGAGGGAAGCCATGTCTTGGTACTAAAAACACAGCCGACTACCCAGGGCTAGTGAAGCCATGGAGGAAAACCTATAATCATGTGGTGTAGGAGGGTCTTCTGTTTGTATATTGCCCTCATTGGTTAAATAAAGAAAACTGCCTTGGCCTTTTGGTAGGACAGCCCTTAGGTGGGCAGAGTAGACAGAACGGAATTCTGTGAGAGAGAAGGCAGTGTAGCAGACGCCATGCTTCTCCAGCACAAGATGGACACGGGTTAGACTCATGCCGGTAAGCCACCACTCAAGTGGCGATACACATTAATGGAGATGGGCTAAAATAATATGTGAGAGTTAGCCAATAAGGGGCTAGAGATAATGGGCCAGGCAGTATTTAAATGAATACAGTTTCCGTGTAATTATTTCGGGTACACACCGGGAGCCAGATGGCACAAGGGGCCCGGCGCCGGGAATGCAGCCCGAGCCCCTCATTACAACAATCATGACTTTACTAAGTCAGCACAATTGCTAACTATAAGCTGAATTTCTATCCTTATCCACAGTGTGGTTCTCACCCATCATCAAAGAAACTTCTCTTTGCGACATATGGAAGCCATTACAGAAAAGCATAACTGTGATGGTCATGTGATGCCCACCTCAACTGATACATCTACAACACAACTCCTACACCTAAGAATGGGGATCGTCATGGAAGAGGAGATGAGAAGATTCTTAGAGACAGAGGAATAGGATGCTTGCTATGACAGTGCATCTCCTGGAAAGGAAAGCAAAGTTACATCCCATGGAATCTCATCAACATGGCTGCCTAAATGCTGAACAAGGATGACACCAATTGCTGACAATGAAAGGAGGGGCTCTTAACCCTGGATAAAGAACTATAGGTAAATAAGGAGTGCTGAGAGTGGAAAAGTGGTCTTCCCCAGAGAAGAGCTCCCCTCCCCCATTGGTTATCCAAACCCAAATGGTCTTCCCTTAGACCATGTACATATTAATCACACACACACACACACACACACACACACACACACACACACACACATAAACAATTAGAGAGGACATGAAATTAAGAAAGATAAAGAAGGTAAACATGGGAAGGGCTGGAGGAAGTCAAGGGAAAGAGAGAAAGATGTAACATTACTTCAATTTCTAAAATTAAAAAGAAATATGTCCAAAAGTTTAAAACAGTTTTTTAAAAAACAAATTAAAAACTTTCTAAAAGAAAGAAGGCTCATGTAGACATAGTAAATATCATTGAAAATGGACATTTATGTGAAAAACATAGCTGGAAACAAAGACAGTATAGTTTAACAATAAAACCTGAATTTAAGGAGAAAAGTGAAGCAAAAATATATTCCCCTACACCTCATAATGCAACTTCCAAATGTGTAAAACTACACAAAACTAGGCAAAACTACAACTGTAAAGAGTTGATAGAAGAAGTAAACAGAAAATAAAGTAATTCACTAAAAATCTAGCAAAATTAACTTTACAAAAAAGAACTCTCTACTTTAACAAAATGGCACATTTCAAAAGATAATTATATGCTGAGATACAAAGTAAATACAGATAGTTTTAAAGAAACAAACTTTAGAGAATATGTTCTCTAACCCAATGCAATTAAGCCAAAAATCAATACTGAAAAGACAACACAAAAAAACACCTATTTTAGGAAATAAAGACATAGAGTTCCAAGTAAGTCAAAGAATAAAGCAGAATAGAAATTTTCAAGTATTTAACTGAAAAACAGTTTGTACCTGTCATGTTATATACACACACATATATATCAGTATAAAGATATAAATACAGACTTATAGTGTGTGTATATATACATGTAGACTTATACTGTAATTGCTTATATACAAGAAGTGGAAGAACTGAAAATCAATGATTGTTAAGTACATGTCCTTCAGAAGGTAGAATAAAAATGCCTAAACAACTTCAAATAATAGAATGAGTGGATCAATATAAGGCCAAAATTTAATTTGAAAAATATAAAAGAAGGCTGAAGAAACTCTTCATATATTCCTTTACAATGAGGTCTAAGAGACAGTATTAAGAAAGAATTAGAAATAATGCATGCAGTTGTTCCCATTTATATAAAAAGAAAATTTGTACAGAGGCAGAGAGACAGAGCAAATGCTGCGTGCTCAGACCTCACAGGTGTAGCCCATCCGTGGAAGCATTTCCACACACAGCATCCCCAGCCAGCATGGAGGAAGGAAGAGCACAGAGGACCAGAAGGGAAGGGGATTTTTTACTGCTGTACCTTTTGTTGTTTCCTGGGTCTCATCCTAATGAAAGTCACGTTTTTTTAAAGTAAACAAAGAGTTGAAAATAAGCAATCTTTTTTCAAGCAGTGGTGATCCTTAAATAAATAGCATGGTGAGGGGGTTGTGAGCACGTTCTGGAATATAAGGAAGACACCTTTACCTACAGATTTATTGACCTCAAGCAATCAGTAGCGCAAATGATCGTAAAAATGGCAGTGAAAGTTCTGGTTGTAGCAGGCTTTCATTTGGGCCACCAACCGGCTCCCAAATCATAACACAGAGACTTATTATTAGTTATGAAAGCTCATTATAGCTTAGGCTCATTTCTTGTTAGCTTTTACAACTTAAATTATCTTGTTTCTCATCATCTACATTTTGCCTCGGGGCTTTTTACCTTTCTCTCTCTCTGTCTGTCTGTCTCTCTCTCTCTTTTTCTTTCATTCTGTATATCTTTCCTGCTTCTCATGTCTATTTAGTTGGTGGCTTCCTGGCTTCTGGCCCTGGGTGTGTTTCTTTCTTCCTCCCTCATTCTCTCCATTCCTCTTCTCTCTTCTCTCAAATGTATATTCCTCCACCAGCCCTGCCTATCCCTCTCCTCGCTAGCTACTAGCCATTCAGCTTTTTATTAGGCCAATCAGGTACCTTAGGCAGGCAAGGTAAAACAGCAGCACATCTTTACGTAATTAAACAAATGCAGCATAAACAAATGCAACATATCTTCGCATAGTTAAAGTCATATTCCTAACCCACAGCATAAACACATGCAACACATCTTTACATAGTTAGTAATTTCCACAATAAAAGGTAGTTATTGGATTGTTGTTTGTGGTGGTGCTGGTGGTGGTTATTGGGGTGATGGTAGTCTTGGTGACAATGGTGATGGTGGTAGTTACGGTGGTGCTGCTAGTGGTTATGGTGGTAATGATAGCAGTGGTGACAATGGTGGTGATGGCTGTATCAGTGGAAGTGGTAATAATAATGCTGATTGTGGTGGCAGTAAAGGGGGTAATGGTGGCATGAGAGTGGTGGGTTTGGTGGTGATGGTGGCAGAGACAGAGATAAAGATAGCAGTGATAGCTTTGGTAGTTTTTGTTTGATGATGATTTTATTAGTAAAGCTGTTGAAACTTCTCTCATAAACCACAGAGGTTCTAATGACCTTAATTCCCAGGCAACAACCAAGTGTAAATACTGATCTGAGCCAATTAACAGTAGTGTTCCTATGTCACTCCAGTCTCTGTCTTCATGAGTTCTTCATCCTTATCATTGTATTTCAAAATCATGAATTCTGTACTATTAAAATCTGAAAAGATTAGTACACAATTGTCACCCCAAAGCACAATGTCACATAGCAGATCTGTGGAGTATGTCACCTTACATACATGAATCTATATGTACTGAGCAGAGACATTCCAGGTTACCTTCCCCTAGACCCTGGAAGCCAACCATCTAATTTCTTATACTATGAGCTTAATGATGTTGGGTGTTTTATATAACTATAATTGTTCAGTATTTATCCTCTTGTCACTACTCTGCTCCACTTAGCACAACATCCCAAAGCTCCATCCGTGTAACTTCACATGACAAGACTTCCTGGATATACATATATGATGTATATGCATATGTATATCCACATTTTGGACATTTAAGTTGCTTCCACAGTGTATTAGTATTTCATACTATGAGCAAAATACCCAATAGAAACAACAGAAAGAAAGGCTTGTTTTGACTCACAGTATCATAGTGTATAGTCTGTCTTAGTCAAAGTTCTAATGCTGTAAAGAGATGCCATGACCATGACAACTCTTATAAAAGAAAGCATTTAACTGAGGATGGTTTAAATTCAGAGGATTAGTCTCTTGTTGTCATAATAGGCACACACGGTGCTGGAGAGGTAACTAAGAGTTCTACATCCTAGCAGCAGCAGAAAATGGGAGAGACACCAGTCCTGGCTTGTGCACTTGAAACCTCAAAGTCCATCTCCAGTGACACAGTTCCTCCAAAAAGCCACACACAGCAAGACCACTCTTCCTAATCGTGCCACTCCCTGGTAACCAAACATTCAAATCTATGAGCCTCTTGGGGCTGTTCTTATTTAAACCACCACACAGTCATCACGGTGGAAAGACGTGGGGGATCGTGGGGGTTGTAGGGGTCCATGGGG
>PVIU01010507.1:0-69671 GCA_004026605.1 Ondatra zibethicus | reverse complement strand
CTCATCCTATTGACCTTGTCTCCTCATCCTATTGACCCTGTCTCATCCTATTGACCTTGTCTCCTCATCCTATTGACCTTGTCTCCTCATCCTATTGACCCTGTCTCATCCTATTGACCTTGTCTCCTCATCCTATTGACCTTGTCTCATCCTATTGACCTTGTCTCCTCATCCTATTGACCTTGTCTCATCCTATTGACCTTGTCTCATCATCCTATTGACCTTGTCTCATCCTATTGACCTTGTCTCATCCTATTGACATTGTCTCATCCTATTGACCTTGTCTCATCCTATCGACCTTGTGACCTAGCCTGTCAAGCTCTTCCACAGAAGGCTGCTCTCAGCTCTAGCCAGCTTTCCCCAGCTGCTTCTTCTTTTGCAGTCTTATCTGTACTCAGCTTTTAGTCTCACCTGCTTCCATGAGTTCCAATGACCTTGGACTGTGAGGAGTCCCAGATTTGTATCCACAGCCTAGACGCTTCCCCTGCGTCTAGCATCTCCTGTTCTTACTTGACATCTCCACGTAGATGTTTAGCAGACACAACACATGCAACAAGTCCAAAGTGAACCCTTCATCTTCACTTTTCCCATCACCTGCTCCACCCACCACCATGCCCAGTTCAGTGTGGCAACTAGAACCTCCTGCAGCTAACGTTGGCATCATAATGACATACTTGATACCACCTTCGTCCTTCACAAAGCCCTCTACAAGTGAGGATGGCTCTTCCCTCAAATGTGCCAGGAATGGAGTCTCTTCCCTGCCACAGCCCTAGACCTGGCCCCATCACCTCTTGTTCAGAAGATAAACAAAACAAAACAAAACAAAAACCACACAACTCTCCCTGGGCCCCCAATCCTTTCCTTCCAAGCCCCACCCCCCAGATTTCAGCAGAATTAACCATGAATTAATTGTAGTTGTGGTGAGAACAGCATGCCTGCCCGGGATCCCCTGAGAGGGTCCTCATTTCATCGAGGTAAAGACACGAAGAGTTCCATCTAATTCAGCTCTGTGGTCTCTGTGACTTTATCTCTTTACACTATCCCTTGACTTGCTCCGCCCCTGCTGTGTCACCACTGTGATGTCCCCTCAGGACTTAGGCAGGCACCATCTCAGGCCCCTCATGTTGCCCTCGAATCTACCATTCAGTGCTGTCCCCTGATGCTCCCATCACTGCCTGCAAGCATCGGTCAAATTTCATTTTCTCAGGGTTGAAGTGTCCTGCTGAAGAGGGCACACACTCTGTTCCCCTTCGTCATTCCTCACAGTGAGTCTTGCCTTCCAATGAGAGTGTAATTCCCTCTTTCATTTGTTGTCTCTTTCCAGGACTGGGATGTGGGCAGTACTTTGTTTCATCTGTTGGTAGACTCGGCCTTGTAAGACCACGGCAGGTGCTCGTGGGATCCTGTTGAGTGTGGATGAATGCCTGAGCCCAGCTCCAGCCTGGCCACTAGCTAGGTGGTGAGCTGTCTCCTGTCACAGGGAAGCAGCTGCCTGTGTTCCTTCTAGAATTGGACCTCAGCTGGACTTGGTTCCCTCTCACCTCTCACCCTCCATATGGCTCACTGTCTTCTCTCTTTCTTGTGTTCTTGACTTCAACTGGATTGGTTCCATCTGTGCTTAAACTATAGGAGGCTCTATCTCCAGTTCATTCACTATCCTCTCTTTTTGGACCAATCTTGGAAGAGCTGGGCAAGCTTTCTCTGTCCCTTTACCAATCCCCTACAATTCTGATGAGACCTTTACCTCTCTACCCTCTTACTTCTAGAAAATTCCCTAGAGCCTGCTTGCTGCTGAGTCCAATTCACAGGATCTTTCCCCCCTGAGGTTCTCCTCTGGCCCTTGAGTCCAACCCTTCTTTACTTTGAGAGACATTCTTTCCCTCCTCTCCATCTCTGCCTGTAAATGTTATATTCTTTATGTGTCCTCTTCTTCTCACTCTGCACTCCCTGGAAGAGGCGTCTGCTTAGCTGCACTTCCCATCTGCAAAGACAATTCAAGAAGCCTGAGCTTTCTGTGAAATTCCTGAAGTTTTAAAATATGATAGGGTCCAATAAAATGTGAACACACGTAGACCCAACCAGTGGGCTATCAGTCTAACCCCCGCCGTATGTGCAAACTTGCTTGCATGCACACGTGCCTATACTTTAATGCCAGCACAACTGGGAAGGGAGGTATCTGGGGACTATTACCAGCTGCTTTGCTAATGATGATGGTAGTGATGGCTGTGGTGATGGTGGTGATAAAGTGGCCGTGGGTTTGGTGGTAATGATGGTAGTTGTGGTGGTAATGGTAGTTTTGGTTTGGGTGGTAGTTGTGGTGATGGCTATGGTGATGGTGTTAGGTATGGTGATGACAGTGGTGGTGTTGTAGTGATGGTTATAATAAGAGCAGTGGCAGCTTACGTTCACTGGGCCCCTAATATATTCCAGGGATTGTTTGAGCGCTGACTTGTACTAAGTCTGTAACACTCATATAATCCTTTAAGCAAAGCATTTTGTGACCCCATTTTCTTTCTGAGATAAGGGAAACAGAGGTTAAGCCACCCACCGATGGTCACGTGGTGCCCTTCTGTATGTCTGTGAACATGACAGAACTGTTTGTTTTGTGAACAGAGTCACACCCTGTTGTGGTCCTTCCAAGAGTAGCAGAACACACACACAGACCCCCAGCAATGCAACACCCTTCTGTCATAGACCAGTGGATATTTGTGACCCGTGTGAGCCAGGGCTTTGAGTGGCCTTTCTGGGTTGAATTGTCACCCATGTTCTTGTTGAAAAAGTTTGCTTCTGATGGTTGCTGCCCTGTGAGCCTGGATTCTTGGTTGAGGTTACATGGGGGGACAGACTTGGAGCCCATCCTTACAAATCCAGTCTCTAGAATCACCCAGCAACCCCTAGATTCATGAATAGGAAGCAGAAGAGACCACACACACCATTGAGATCGAGAAATTTGTTCAAGGTCCTAACTACTAGAGTCACTTCTGGTTTGGGGCTTGAAGAAATTCATCTTTCTACCCCTGCCCCCATGGGCAAAAGATGAGAATGAAATGTGTGGAGGGGACATCGGATACAACTGAGAATACAGAATCCCAGCCGGAGCTCAGCAGAGGAAGGTTGTGGCAGGCAAGGGGACATGGTGGTGCTGGCTAAAGCGAAAGGCCAGCCTTACCAGATCCCAGAAGCCAAGGTCACTACTGTGATATTAAGGGTGGGGGTCTTCAGCTAAATGCACGCGAGAAGAAGCTTTACCCTCCCAGATGGAAGCCACACCTCTGCCTAGAAAGGAAGGAAACCAGACCCAGCCTGATCCCGTGGGCCTCAGCGGAGTTTACTGATTCCCATTCCTGACCCTTCATCCTGACCCTAAATCTTGAGCCAGATACTAGGGAAATGCCAGCCCCACATGGATCCTGAGAACAAATACCAGCTCCCAGAGCATGAAGCAGGGCGGGGATGGAGGTGGGAGGGTAGAGAAGTGAGGAGGGGGTGAGGTGGGTCGTGGTGTGGTTCACTAGATGTCTGTTTTTCTTCCTAATGTAGTCACATTTCTCTGTTACTAGTCTGTTTAATTGGCCTATTGAGGACAACTGGCTGAGCCTGCTTCGTTAGTACTCCGAGGGTCCGGGTTCGGTCCCTAATAATTCTGGCAACAAGATGGGAAAGGGAGGACCTGAAATTTCTGGAGGGTAGTTTGCCACCTCCTGCAGCAATCTAGGAAGGGAGGAAGGGAGGCAGCCTTGGAGCCTGTGTTATTACCCTCCTTCTTGGGCTAGTGCTAGGGCAACAAGTCTCCTCCTAGCATGCTTGGGACAGAGGGTGTGGTAGGCTTTGCCATAGGTTCAGAGGGGTCTACACCTGCTAGGCCTGGTATAGGTTGATGAGACAGACCTGACAGCCCGTCTGGGCTCCCACACAGTTGAGAGGTTGGTCGCTCTATCCAGATGGGTCCCCTTGCTATAGCCACACACGGCTCAGTGGATCAAAGACGGCAGTCAGTGCCTTTGGCCCTCTCAGAGGCCAGATTATAAGAGTGGAACACTCCCCACTCTGCATCTTGTCTCCAAGTGTCACCCGGATCCCTGTGTTAGAGACAGTGAGGATAGGAGAGAGGATGTATGTAGCCTAGCGGACTTGGGACACACCACTAAACAGAACCTCGGTGTCAAAGTTACCATAGCAAGGGGCTGTCAGTTCAGGCGCGCCCCTTTGGGGTTGGGGGAGGGGGCACTCAAATCTGCTTTGTCACAAGATGAACGTGAGGATGACAGCCCTCGGAAGGCAAGGAGGGAACAAAGGGGAGGCATTGTGTAGGAATGGCAGGATGCGCAATATCTGAATTCTGCTCCTTTGGGGCTCTGTCATGAACTGTGGCTGGGCACCAGCATGAAGTTCCCAGCCTAAATATACTCTTCCAGTCCTCAGGGTGGATTCTAGATGGGCAATGTATGGGTCCAGGATAAAGCAGACTCAAGCAGGGCTCCAAGGCCTTTGAGATGAACAAGGAGGAACTGCTCTTTGCTCTAAGGGAGAGAGTTAACAGTGGAGACTGTTTTGTGAAAAAAAATTAGTGTTGGAGATGGGTGTAAGCTGGAGTTGCCTAATGGATGTCCAGGTAGATGTGGGGGTGGGGTGGGGGAGTGGCAGTAACAAGGCCAGGGCTTAGCCTCTTAGCCAAGGCTCTGGCACTCCCCACACAAAGCCTTTGGACAGAAGGCAGAGGTGGGACTCTGGAGCTGAGACCTGAGTCTGAGGGGAAGTAGCTGGTTGCCTTCAAGAGGCTGGGGACGAGAGCACAAGAGGGGAAAGATGGCACCTTCTCGCGTGCCCTGGGGCCTCTGTCCAGTGTCCACCTACCTTGTAGGGGATTCAGAGCCTCAGCTTATCTAGTGTCAGAAGGATGCCTTTCTGGAAGCAATCCCTTCAGAGAGGTGCCAGCCAGAGCTCAGCAGAGTGCCCTGAGAGCAGAGGCCCAGGCCCCGGCCTAGGCTGGCTTGTTGGTTCCACCGCCCCAAACTCAATGCCAGAGGCTCCGTTAGCTCCCAGTACACAGGAGGGGCTCACCCCTGGACACAGTGAAAAGGAAGTTTCAGGGGTCAAAGCTGGAATTTCAGCCAAGTCCAGGCCCTTACCACACAGGGCCCCAGTGCTCTCTGCTCCCTCACAATGGAGGATACCACTGTAACTTGCCCGCCTAGCACCAATGATCTTTCCTAGGATCTTCTATGTCTGCATGGACTTCATGGTGCTACAAGGGGACAAGCACTAATGAGGGGCTGGACTTGGAGAGCTGGGCCCAGACACAGTACTGGGCAGAAAGCAGCTGACCCGGGGCAATGAAGGAGGCAGACTTTGACTTAAAGATTTTTTGGGGTGGTGGTGCGGTGTTAAATCAAAAAAAGAACAGTCCACATGAATGAAGAACAGCCCACCTACTCTGGAGGCTATACTCCCTCTTACTACTCGAGGTACGTGGAGATTTTTTCTTATTGGGCCAAAGGTCAGGGCCTTTTTTGAGACTTAATCTCTGTTGCTATATTGCCTTTCAGGAAAGAGACTGTCCCTGCTGTTGATCCTAAATGCACCTAAGTCCTTACCATCATTACTTCCCTGTCTCCTTTGCCAAGGAGGCAGGATAACATGATTCATTTACATTCCTTTGAAAGCCAAGAAGGGACTTTTCCCCAATTGCTTCCTTTTTCTTTTTCAGTGTTCACTTCTTGAATCTGTACAAGTGGGAGCTATTTGTTCACAGCCTTTACTCACTTATCCTTGGGTCATTGCTCAGCAAAGATTAACTTCATCAGTGTCACTGTGGGAGGGGCCCAGGAACACCTGCTTTAAGTGAACTCTTTGAATGGCACGGCAATGAACTTCCGTGTTATTATATTTATTCAGATTATTTCCCAGATATGACTGCATAGTTATGTTTCAATTTTTACAATTACATGAACTGTTTGTTTATTTTTGGTGTTTTTGAAGCAGGGTCTCTACCACATCCCTGGATGTCCTGGAACTCACTATGTAGACCTGACTAGACTGGTCTAGACTCATAGACATCGGCCTGCCTCTTCCGCCTGAGTGCTGGGAATAAAGGCATGGGCCACCATGCCCGGCTTTCATGCTTGTTTTAAAATGTAGATAGTTGGGACTGGAGAGATGGCTCAGTGGTTAACAGCACCATTTCTCTTCCAGAGGACCTGAGTTTGGTTCCCAGTACACACATATGACATCTCACAACCACCTTTAGTTCCCACTCCAGGGGATCCAGTGCCCTCTCTGATGCCCAAGGGCACTGTACTAATGTGTACAAACCCACGCTCTGACACGCACACATACACATAATTTAAACATATTTAAAATGTAAATGGTCAAATTTGCTTCATGTTTTCCTCACATGAAATTGTTTTTGTTAGCAGTTCTAAAACTCAGACTCATCTCTTCATGATCTAACAAATACTGTATTTAATATATATACAACACAAATTTTCCCTATTAGGAATTTCTTTTGGGGGATGTATTTTCCTGAGACAGGGTCTTACGTAGCCAAGGTTTTTATTGAACTTGCTATGTAGCCGAGGGTGATCTCGAACTACTGAGCCTCCTGTCTCCACTTCCCTAGTGCAGGCATTACAGGCATAGCCACCTTACCTGACTGGTGTTTGGAACTTCTACTTAACATGTTTTTTAAGGTTTATTTCTTTATGCATTGGAGTACTTTATCTGCATGTAATGCCTGCAGGCCAGAATAGGGCATCAGATGCCCTTATTATGGTTATGAGTTACCATATGGTAGTTGGGAATTGAACTCAGGACCTTTGGAAGAGCAGCCAGTGCTCTTAGTCACTGAGCCATCTCTCCAGCTCCTCTACTTAATATTGAATTCTATTAGACTGCTTTAAAAATGTTAATTAAGTCTTGGGGTGGTAGCTCAATGGTAGAGTGCTTGCTTACCTATACAAAGTCTTTTGATCTTTTTGGATTTGATTTCCCCACCACAAAATGTTAAGTCTTCAGTGTTTTGGGATTAGAGAATATTCTACTAAATCTAATTATGTAGGGTTATAATAATAGTCAAACCAAATCAAACCAAGACACTCTCCAAGCAGGTATGAGAAAGTCAACCCAAACAGTTAATTAAGCTTATTTACTAGAAGACTCTACCAGAGACTTAACAAGAGCCTTCAAGACCTAGTGAGACTGGCCAGATTAGCTGTACTCCTTAGCACATAGTGGGTGCTTAGAAAGTGAGGTAAAGAGATTGAATGAGCAGAAGAATGGACAAGAATCCGAACAACAACCTAAGGCACACACTTCTTAAATGTCAAGACTTTTTAGAGCCTGCTGCTATGTCTCTTGGACCTAGAATAATGCCTCAGGCAGTAATAACTGTTACATAGATAAAGGAATACGTTATTTGCCCATCTTTCCACCTGATCTCTAGTCCCCAATAGCCTCCCTTGATCAGAAGAGGAGACAGGGGCCCCAAGTCACAACCTGAGGTGGCTCTGAAGGCAGATACAAGCACCAGCAACTGAGTCAGAGAGTGCAATCCCAGAACTGCTCTCTGGGAGATGTCAGAGGGCTTTTATGCCAGTATCAGAAGCCCAACCACATCCAGTCTGGCAATGGTAGAAGTTCCTCTTTGGGGAGACCTGGCACTGTCCAGGATAGCCAAGGGAGACTCCAAGTCTTCCTCTATAGAGTGAAGCTGGGCAGAGCCTGCTGGGCACTGTGCTCAGAGTAGCCAAGTGGGCAGAACCTCACAGTGCAGGGCAACCCAAGTGCATATCTGCTGGTTCACTGCCTTCCAGAGACCGATGCCCACTCCTTCCTCCTTACCTTTTGCCCATCACTTTGGTAGATCAGTACAAACCATGAAAAACTAATTTTTTTCCTCTATAAGAACCAAAATAGGTGGGGCTTTTGGTAAAGCCCTCCTACACAGCCATGACCCACAGATGCCAGGGAAATTGGTTCAGCTCAGACAGCTGCCAACGCAGCCTGTTCCTCAGAGTTGAGGTCACTCTGGCCCTGTCCTCCTCTGCCCAGCATCTAGAATAGCAAAGTACCACACATTTTAAGGAAGAGACCCCAAAGCCTGGCACCAGAGTATTATGACATTTTTCCAAATATTACCTTGGGTAATATTTCAGATTGCCCTGGCACAGCCCCACAGAGTCCCGGGTCACCACAAGTGCAAGCCCCGCCAGCAGTTTAGGAGAGACGGCTCCCCTAAACCGGTGCCTGTGTTGGAGGTTTAGAAGCTTCCATGGCAAAGAAGAGAGGAAACGATGAGCTTTATAAAGAACCATATTTATTTTCATTTACAGCATAAAATATCATAAATAAACCTAAACATCGGTTTGCTGTGTAAAATACAGGGTTCCACATGGCACTGTAAATGAATTCTCTAGGGTCACAGACATGCCTTGCCATGAGATGGGGAGGAGGCTAGCTAAGGAGGCCGAGAGCAAGGGGGCTCTCTTTGGTTGACATTTTAGAGAGGGGAATGCTGGAAGAGAAGAAGAGAGGAGAGGAGAGGGCTTTGTACTGGCTGGGCACTGCGCCAACGCAGCAAGCAAGTGCAGCATGCAGGGCCGACAGAAGCTGAAGGGCAGGATAGTCTAGCTACAGGCGAGATGGACTCTGACTCAAGTCTGAGGATGTGGGGCTGGACTCACATCCGCTCTCTGCTCTCCGGGTGACTGCTTTTTGTAGTAGCACATGACCATCCTGCTGCTCCAGGTAAACGAGATAGGCTGACAGGAGAGCATTGGGAGCGGCTGGCCTGAGTTCTTTCTGAAAGCCAGTCCTCCTCCTGTGACCGTGACTGCTCTGATTAAAGCTTATGAACCAGGGGGACTTAGCAGCCCAGAGGCAGATGAAAGGCATACAAGGCCCTAGGACTAACTGCCGAAACAGAGGAAGGGGCTGCTAACACCATTATATGCATAGCACAGAGCATGGGGCAAGCTGGCCACACAGCTGGGAGCCAGTAGACTTTTAAAACCTCGCCACACTGAGTTTCTTATGGTTCCAATCAAAGGCTTTGGGAATCTTTGTATTAGAACTGACAGAAGAAGATATCCCTACACCTGTTCTTTTTAGAAGATCACTAAGCAGAACTGTTTGCCAAGCCATAGAGCCTTCCTTATATGGTATTGTCTCACAATCATGGCGAACCCTCCCAAGAAGATAAGAGGCTTTGAAGGTGCAACTGAGAAAGCGTGCATAGAGGCCAGTCCAGGGCGGTGGCAGGGAGGAGGGGGCGGGGGCATGCACTTGTCGTGGACCCAGGCTGCTGGCTGGGCTCCGAAGAAGGGGAGGCAGAACATGGCTTTCAAGCTGACCCTCACCCCATGCTGTTAACCACTCATGCCTTAGGGAGTCCGTTAGTATGCAAGACACAGTTAGTGCTACCAGTACCACCGACGCAGAGGATGGGTGCGGAAAGCGGGGTAGGGGTTAGTACCTCTCTCGGAAAATTGCCAAGAAAATGAGTCACCTTAGAGCAGGAGTGTCAGCCAAGGAGTGGGTGTAGGACTGGAAGGCTGAAACGCACTGGCGGCCACAGTGTGAGGTTGGAAAGAGAAAGACAGAAAGGAGGACTTAGCGAGGGAGTAAAACAATCCCAAATCACAAGAGGAAAAGGCACTGCAGGTGGAAACAGGGCAACCACTGTACCCCCACCCCCAGATGAGGTGAGACAGACCTTCCTGGTGGCGGTCAGCCATCCAATTCCAAGTGTGGATACACAGTGTCTGCATATTCACAGATCCCCACTCCTGTCCCCAAATGTTCCCAGGACCTTCGCCCCCACCTCCCAGGCCCTCTGTCTCCACCATTGTACTCTGGGGTTTCAAACTCAACCTCGAGACAAATTTAGAATTTCTGGAGTATCTGTCTCCCAGGACCCGCCCCTGCTGCTGCCCACCAGGAAGGTTCAAGGTCTCAACACATGCAGATGTCTGGTTGACAGACACACCCTGTCTACCAGAGTAATTCAAACCAGCCCCGTTATGGCTATAAATGACATTTTTTAGAGAGTTCACTCTGGCTTCCCAGAGCATTCCACAGAGCATCTCAGCCCACCCTGAGATGGAGCAAATCACTATACTATGACCTCAAGAGTTCATGTGGCATAATGAAATATAATAGGACCCAAGGGCTTCTCCCATCATGCTTGACCATTAAAACCCCAGCTAGAAGCAGGGCAAATACAATGTATGTCATCACACTGGCAATAGTTCTAACAAGGTCAGAGGTGCTGGTTCCCATAGACTTGATCACAGCCATGCCCTGTCTTTCCCAGGACTTCAGGACAGAGTCTCCAGAAATGTACCCCTCTTTCTCCATGTTACAGAAACTTATGTCAAAGCTTTCAAGACGCTTTGTCTTTAACAAGTCCTTCTTAATCTTGGAGGGATTGCTAGTGGTCGCAGCTCTCCACAGCTGTCCCAGGTGACGGTAGAGACCCTGAGTTTCTAGTCCACAGTTGCACCCCATGAATGTAGAGACCCTGAGAACCTAGAAGGCCCTTAGCGACCCTCCAGTTGCTCAATCTGCTACAGAAGCTGAGCATCACAGAGTTGGGTGGGGACAGCTTTAGGCTTTTTCAAACTCCCAGTGTAGAAAACATTTATAGGCTCAAAGCCACCCAAAGACCAGACACTCTTTTCTGGGGCACTAGAAGAAGGATCTCTGACTGTGTGGGTGAAATATGCAAGGCAGCCATGCGCCTGAGCAGTCAGGCTACCACCAGCAAGGCTCGCTGATCAGGGCAGCAAGTATCCTCAGTTCAAAGGACACCAGGGGGAGACAGCCTGACCACAATGGACCTGCGTGGCTTTGGCTCGGCCTGAAGCCTGGGCTGAGGACTTGAGAGAGGTGAAAATGTCACCATTTGAAAAAGTTTGTCCTCAGCATTACATCAGCCTGCAAGCTATTCGGGGCCAAGTGCCGATGGGCTTCACTGCGGTACCCATTAGTGGGGAGAAACATGTATGTTTGCAGCGCAGTAGCCCTGTGGTTCTATGCTATTGGCTGTGACTTGGTGGGCATAAGGGAAAGCCTTTAAGCCACTTTTTGACTTCAAAAGATAGAAGTAAAATACCTCTCCCCGACCCTGAGGACAGACAGCAATGACACATTGCCGTGTGCTTTGGTTAATTTTGGTTTGCTCGACCCCTCCTACCTATTTCTTTTAACCTTACTGATTTTACATACATGCATTTTTGAAAACAAACAAACACAGCATCCACTGTGAACAGGTGGCATTTGTATGCAAAAATCAAAAAGCATTGGTCTGGGGATGGCTCTCTTTTGTGGCTCTAAAGTCTCAGCTCATTAACGTTGCTGGCAGCAACAAATCTCAACTCATTGCCAAGTTTGAGAGCCTTGTAAAACTGGTGATAAAAATTAAATGGTTAGAAGTATTGATACTTGTAGAAAAATAATGCTTTCTTTTTGGCTTATGAAAAGTTAAAAATTGAAATGTAAACCTGGAAAAATGGCTCACTTTGGTATGAAAAGAGAAAACAATACAAAGCTTGCTTTCTAAAAAAAAAAATCCTTCATGTTGTCCCTGGTCCTAACACCATGAATAGATGCTCAACCTTGTCAAAGCCAGGTGGAGGTGGCCAATGTGGGACTCTTTGGCTTGGAGCTAATTGGTTATGGATGCTGGCCAGAGCCAGAGCAAACTACAAATATTGCAGTCTCCACTTGGAAATGTTAGGGCACTGTGGGGCAGTATGTGCCTCACTGCAGCTTCACTGGGATGAACCTGAGCAACCAGCTGCGGATACTCTCCAGGGATTCCTCAGACTCCCTGTACATGGCGGCCAGGACCTCGGAGAAGGCCCAGAGGAGCAGCAGCCCCAGGCTCAGGAGCTCAAACGTGAAGCAGTAGTTGTAAGAATTGTCCCTGACATGGTGGCCGGCAGCATTCAGGAGTCCCTGCATCCACCTAAGCAGGCTCCGGGGCAGGTCGAGAAGGCCTCTTGTCAGCCTGAAAGGCCAGCTCAGTGCTTTCCTAAAGAAGGAGGTGGAGATACCTGGAGGGCTGCCTTCTGGCGTGCTGATGGCCGCCACTGCGCAAGAGCTTTCCGTGGGAGTGTCCCTCCGAGGGGCTTCCTGCTCCTGCCATGTCCCTTCCTCCTGAGAAAGACAGCAAAGCAAGAGCACTTAGTCCAAGAGTCTCAGAGGCTGTCTCCATCACAGCCAGTTGAGCCAGGGAAACTAACTGAGGTGGCTCCCACAATGGTATTGAATGTGGCCACAACTTGTTTTAAAGGGGGCAAATTTACCATACCATGCACTAGCTTTCCAAATAGGCATGCCCTTTGACCCTGCATACCTACTTGTATTGTTATATAGTACATGAAAAATTAGAAATAGGGATTAAGATTTGTATACAAATATATTCATTGTAAAAATCTTTACAAGATATAATTGTTAAATAGTGTGAAGGCCCAACAGGATGGAACTACTGAAGCAGATTATTGACCATGCATAAAATACAATCTTTTAATAGCATTAGAAATTCTACTCCTGAGCAAGGTGTGGTGGCACACGCCTTTACTCACAGCATTCAGGAGACAGAGGCAGGAAGATTTCTGTGACTTTGAGGCCACCCTATCTCAATTCAAATCCAAAACCAAAAAACGTTTTACTCCTGAATTGTCAGCTTCCTCCCTTCCCTTCCCCACCTTCTCCCCTCCCTCCCTGCTTTTGTTGAGTTAAAGTGTGACTAAGTTGCTCAGACAGGCCTTGAACTTCAAATGTAGACTGGACTGAACTTAAATTTCAGCCTTTCTGCTTCAGTCACCCAAGTGCTGAGATTATATAGGAGCTAGAAAGATGACTCCATGGTTATAGCAGCACTGGCTGCTCTTCCAGAAGACATGGGTTTGATTCCCAACACCCACATGGTGGCTCACAACCATCTGTAACTCCAGTCCCTGAGGGATCTGACACCCTCTTCTGGCCTCCATGGGCACAGGGCACGAATGTGGTACACAGACATATATGTAGAAAAAAACCCACCCATATACATAGAATAAAATGAGGAAAAGTTTTAAAAAGATTTTCCAATTATCACAGGAAACTGTTCTTGATATGCTGTCAGCAAAGAAGAAGCCTAACAAGCGATAGAGGTGGGGTCTACTCAGACAGGGCCCATCTGGGAGGAGAGGTGATGGAGCACAATGCAGGTTTTCCAAATGTCAGTCATCTTGAACAACTGCCACAATGTCAACTGGAGCAAGTAACAGCTTGTCCCAGGTAAGTGGTTGGTGATGTTAGTGTCTTCTATCTACTCTCGCATTTTCCTGCAGCAAGCCTGTGACTGCATCACTAGGAAAGCTCGAGAGAAGGGCACTACCACAAACCATACCTAGGAAGGGACCTGGAAACCTGGCCTTCCTCCTGGGCACAGTGGGACAGCTTTCGCACAGTTCAGCATACAGCTCAGTCTCGACACATGTGCAAGCATTTTTTAACTTCTCAGAGGAAGCTAGCCGCCTATCAGGGAGCTGGCATCTGAAACAGAGCCAATCCCAGAGGCTGCTGAACAGATTAAGGCAAACGAACATTCTAGAAGGGGATTAGTAAGTATTTAGGGGTAGTCTCTCTCCCTTCAGGGCTAGAGAAGTCCGTCTAACTTTGAAGTTGCCTTTAGAGACCTCATCAAGGGGGAGGGATCGTCCCTGCTCTCCCAGCACTGTTGAGACCGACGTACCTCTCTTTGCTGCTTCAGCTCTGCCCGTCTCTTCCGTTGTTTGCTGTTGGTTTTACAATGAGTGAAATGGGGCTTGCAGTAAAATTTGCCTGTGAGAAGAGATACAAGTACATACAGTTTTTCTCTGTAGACAGAATCACGGAAATAATTGCTCATCCCTGGCCAGTCAGAACACAACAGCCATGGAAATAAGCCCAGCTCGGACACTAGCAGGAGCTTGTACGCTCGCCCTAATGTGGCACCAAAATCAGGTAGCTACACTCTGCTGCCTCCCTCAGAGAAGGTGCTAGCAATGGGGGACTCCCTTAGTGGAGCTAAAACCCTTAGGTGACTCACAACCCAAACAGAAGTTATATTTCTTCACAAGGCAGGGAGAAAAATAGGTAGCTCTGAGTATCAGCTCCCCAGTCCTTTCTGGGATCTTGAGGGTCAGTACAGCTGGCCAGTGATGAGAGAAAAGACTCAGGCTGGGTATGTCCTGGGTAAAACAGTACCGCCCAGGACCACTGGGTGCCTTCTAGGATAGCACTGCTGCCTACTTCCGTGACAGTAACAAAAATAGTGGTGATAATAGTGATGATGATAATGGGGAAACCCAATACATACTTCATATAATGTAACTCATCAACTCCCACATCCTCATGAACTAAGAACTATTACTTCTTTGTTTTGTTCGTCTGAGGCTGAGTCTCTGTATGCAGCCCAGGCTGGTCTGGAACTCAGAATCTTACTGTTTCTGCGTCTAGAGTGCTGGGATCATTGGTGGGTAGCATTCATGCAGGTCCTACCATTATCCCCATTTGCAGATGATGAAACTGAGCAAGAATCTAAGTAGTAACTCCAGGTTTATGCAGGGCAGGTACAACTGCCCAGACCCACTCTGGGTAGGAGAGCTTTAAGGCACACAGTCATAAGCACTCTATCACACTGTCCCACAGTCTGTATGACAGTATAATATCAAAGGCTGGCAAATTGAAAGAGATCTCTTTGTATAGTAAACGTAATTCTTTGCTGATGAGCTCTTTGGTAGGCCACTTACCCAAAGAGGTGCAAATTTTGAGGCCAGTTTTAGAATTCATACTTTGTATGTGTATGTGTGTGGGGGTCAGAGCGCAACCTCAGTTAGCTCTTCAGGTACTGTTACCTTGGGTTTCTGCTTTTGTTTTGAGAAGGGGCCTCTCACTGATTTGGAACATACCAACCACCCTAGGCTGGCCAGCCAGAGAGCCCTGGGGACCCTCCTGTGTTGCCTCTCCAGTGCTGGGGTTATGAACACACTGCTTCTCTCTTTCTTTTCTATTTAATTTTGATAGAAATATATCAAATATATAGTGAGGTTCTATATATCTCAGGCTGGCCTGAAACTCACTATGTAGACCAGGCTGGCCTCAAACTCCAGAGACTAACCTGACTTTGCCTCTCCAGGGCTGAGACTGTAGGTATGCACCACCACATCTGGTCCCATTTAAACAAAATAAAACATGGGTTCAGGAACTGGACTCAAGTCCTCATGGATGCAAGGTAAGCACTTAGCTTCCTGAGCAACCTCCCTGACTCCAGATGCTTTATTAGCATGCTATCATTCATTAAGCTCTTATTACATGCCAGGTATAATTCTGAACATCTCACATAGTTCATTAGGTTTGGTTATCTTGGCCTCACAGGCACCATGGATAGTGATGGAGCTGAGTGGGATTGTGAGGGCCCTCAGCAGACAGTAGGTGTCACTGTGCCTGGTGCGCTGCAGGTGACAGTGGCTTCTGTTCTGGACAGTAGGGTCTTCCAGTTTCCCTAAGCAGTGTTCCTGATGATACCATACTCCCTGTTGGTAAGTCCTATAGCCTCCCAGAGCAAAGGCACATCTGACACAGAGGCAGAGGCCAGTGCCGTCCTGGTCCCCAGGATTACCTTCATCGCAGTCAAAGGCATAGGCAGCCAGGCGCAGGGTAGTGGTGCAGACACTGCATCGGAAACACTCACGGTGGAAAAAGTGACCCTCGGCACTCAGCCGCTCCATCACATACACGCGCTTCTTACAGAAGTAGCAGGTGTCGCTGCCGCCCAGGCTCAGGGGAAATGTCTTTCGCACGGATTCCTAGGGCCAGGAGAAAAGAGCAATGTGTTAGGGCTGAATAAGACTTTAAAGGCCAGGCTTAGGGATGTAGAAATTCTTAATCAAATCACAGCGTCTTCAGGGCTCCTGGCTGCTGCTTATGTCACTGCAGACAAGAGCTTGGGGCAGGGAGACACACTCTGCACACAGCCTCCACCCCTGCAGGGGCTCTCCGCCAGGTTCATTTAAACGAGTGGACATCTTGAATATATCCATCTAGTGTTGGCTTCTTGTGGTCTGTCCCAGAGGGTAAAAGTCACTGGGTACCACAGTGATGATGTGTGATGCTCAGCACTAGTTGTCAGCTTGGCAGAATCTAGTCTTACCTGGGAGCCTCTGGGTAAGCCTGTGGTGGATTACCTTAATTAGTTAACCGAGGTAGAAAGACCTGCCTGCTGTGAGTGGTACCATGCTCTGGCTAGGAGCTTGGACTGCATAGACAGAACAGCAGAAAGCTTGCATTTAATCCTCTCTGCTTGCTGATTGTGGATGCAATGTGCCCACCTGCTTCAAGGTCCTGCTTGACTGCCTGCCATGATGGACTGTGCCTTGAACTGTGAGCTAAATAAATTCTCTCCCCCGAAGTTATGCTTGTTGGGGTAGCCCATGGCAGAAAGAGGGAAAGAAACCATGAGAAGGTGTGCTATATGTCTTTGCCCCTGCAGTGACAGAGGTCAAGTAAGGACTGGGTGTGACCTCAGATCTATTCAAGAGAGACTGGAAAAAGGGAGCTTGTGTCTTACGGTTCCCTCCACACTAGCAATGGGGAAGGGAAGGGCTGGAGCAGGCTGGTGCTGGGCAATTCCAGGTCAGTGAGCCCAAAGGCAACCAGCTCAACAATCAGTGCACAGTGTTGCTGATGGCAACATGCCACTTAGAGCAAGGAGAGAGAGAGTCAGAGGGAAGACATGCTCTCCCTGCTACACATGTCTCAGTTCCCGGGTTTACTTAGGTCTATGTAGGTTGGACACTAAATGCTGAAGATGGGAGATTTGTATAATAGCCATGAAGGTTACTGAATAGATCCTGAAAGTCGCAGATAGCAGGGAGCATGTCTTGCTTGGAAAATGAACCACAAGGACCCAAGCAAAGTCAGTCTTTGAGGAAATGTAGCTTCCCCCAGCCTCTGCTGGCTCTAGCCTACTTTCACCATCTCCTTGTTCCCTGAGAAGGGGTCCCTTCGGCTCCTCCCATACTCTTGCCTGTGGAGGCTGGGCAAATACCTTCAGGTGGAGGCTGACCGCGTGTTTCCTTACCAGGTCTGGAGAGGTGGCCTGTGTCTTAGGTCTGTGGTCATTCAAGTACAGATTGACCAGCACTTCAGCTGCAGCCCCTATTCCACTGGACACTTTCCCTACTGTCAGCTAGCCGAGAGAGAGCAGAGGTGAGGAAACAGACAAAAAGAAAGGCAGTTAGGACCCAGCAGAAATGTAGGGCGAGGGGAAGAGGGTCCCAGCCTGTAGGAAGGCAGGGCCACAGCATCTCCAGAGATAAACCAGATCACCTGGAGCAGACACCAGAGGTATAGAAATGGCCAGAAGGCAGGAACTCCCAGACTGGTGGTAGCAAAAGGAAAAAGCCCACATTTTTACTCCTATGAGCTACGTAGCATTGCCAAATTACAGAGATAGAACCAGTTACAGTGAAGCAGGCCTAGAATCCCAAAACTCAGGAATCTGAAGCAGGATTGCTGCAGATTTGAGGCCAGCCGGAGCAACAGAGTGTGATCTAGACCAGTCTGAACTATAGAATGAGATTCTGCCCCCAACTCATAAAAAACAAATCCCAAAACCAACAACAAAATCAAAGACAATGAAATCATAGCCAGGGGTTGGGGAAGGGAGTTTGTACATAACAGGTCTAGGGTTTGTTTTCTGAGATGCAAAGATCTGCATTTTCCTAAATGAGTGAACCAAGTCCAAGAGCTCGTTGCTTTGTGGCATGCCTTGGAAACTTCTAGAGAGGAGCTAGGTCTGAGTCCCACCCCATGACCTGCTCAGTATAGCAGTCAGAAGACAACTCTGGAGGGATGGCTACAGACCAGCATCACTGAACAGCTCCAATAAGGGATGGAATAATCACACATCCAGGCCCGGCCAAGTCCCACTAGGCCCCTCCCTCCCCAGCAGCTCTGACAGACCACACTGAGAACGCTTTGTCTACTCTGTCGGGAGGTGAATAATGCATAGCCCAAGAGGCCAGACACACTGTTTGTGATCCCTAGGCCCTTGAGGGGAGGCTCCAAGACCTGCTGCCTTCCAGATTCAACCTCTGAGGAGAGTGGCCAGAACTAGTAAGCCATGGAGGCTGCCAGGATTCTAGTACAATGTGTTGCTTCAAGAAACACTGAGTCTTATGTGACAAAACAATGCTTTCCATCCAAATCCAGACTGCTCTTGGGAGCCAAGTCTAATGTGCTAACAGCCGGGCTTGAGAGCAAAGCGAGAGTACTAGGGTACTGCAACCAAGCTTGGACCCCCAGCTCCTGGAGCAGAGCCACCCCAGCATCTGAGGCTAACTCTTCAGATCCCGGACAAAGCAGATATCATGGGGGTGAACATACAGGAAGCTGAGCAGGCAGGAGAGACGGTCACAGAGACCCTCACACTTCTGGCGAGTCTAGAAGCTGTCACTCCATGTGAGGAGGGTTCTTGGGGACTATAAGGAACATGGCTGCAGGCTGCTGGGGTAAGGGGTTCTGATCTCTCTAGTGTAGGCTGGGCCTCCTCAGCCTGTGCAAAGCCTCCGTGTCTTGTGAACGACAGCTGCCAGGCCAGGCACTGACCCCCACCCACCCCACTCCCCGAGTCCTGTTGCTGCCCTCAGGTCTAGCCTGGGAAAGATTAGAATTCTGATTTGATACAACCTCTTCCCACTTTTAGGAACCTGCAACAAGCCAAACAATCTGGCTCCTTCTAGGAAGGTTCAGGACGATCAGCCATTGCTTGTTGGATGTTCCGTCCCCTGGTGAGGCCCCCAATCCTGACCCTCAGATAAAGGCTGTAGAATACAAGATTTGCTTGAAAATAAAGAGGGGAGGGAGGCTAGCTCTCTCCCTGGGTAGTGCCCGCCCAGACTCCTGTTATGAGAACTGGCTCCATATCACTCTCTCAGAAAGGAGACGAGGTGTGTCACAACACCCACGGACAGTATCTGCCTTCTGATGGAGCCGAGATTCAGCCTGTACTGTCTGAGACTAGAAACCCGAATGTCTAACGAGACCTTATTAACTGCTTAGCTAATAAGCACTTTATGTCACTGAACTTCTAAGCAATCCTGTCTTAGGGAGGAATCACTGGAGCTTGCAGAGGGCTGAGGGTGCAGGTGGTATCCCTAAAACACACTGGGATAGTCACAGCCTGTTCAGTTGTTCAAATCAGCTGTGCAAATCACCTGGCAGCTGGGCAGGGTGTCGGGAGACAGCAATGCCCAAGGTGAAGGCCACACCCAGTTTTTTTATTTTGAGCCAACTAAGTCGGCAGTGGGTCTCAGCTGCTCTTCCCACCTACTGGGAACCGTGCAAGATCACTGAGCCATAAATGGGATTTACAGAGGTCATAAGGCACTCAAAGGATGGAGACTTGCCCCAAGGGACAAGAGGGCTCTTGAAGCCTACTCAAGACCATCATGAAAGTGATCATCAGTCTGAGGACTGGGAGTTATCTTCCTTCTAAAAATCATTTTAGATTTATTATATGTGTATGAGGGTTTGCCTGCATGTATGTACATGTAGCTCAGAGGCCAGAAGAAGGCATCAGATGCCCCGGAATTGGAGTTACAGATGTTGTGAGCCGCCAACAGTGTTGAGAATTGACCCAGGTCCTCGGCAAGAATGATAAGTGCTCTTAACTGAGCCACCTACCCAACTCACTCTACTTCTCGACAGGAGGACGACTCTCTTGGCTCTGTGAAAGGGAGACTATCACCAGGTCTCTGTGTGAGGACCACGTTTTCTCCAGCTGGAGTTAGCAGGTGGCCTGTCTTCAGAGGAACGATGAAAGGCATGGCTTGTGGAGGAGCCTTCGAGAGTTCATCCTGGCCGTGACTAGAGCATAAGAGCTACACATTCTCAGCGAGAAGAGTCACATACATTGAGTGGCAAGCCACATGTGCTGTGGGGGTGGGGGCTGGATGAGGGGAACACTGGTGGTCTGCCTGGGAAAAATTTACTGAAATGTGAAACTGGACAATCTGACGACTTAACCCCAGAACACCACGAATTAGCAATTTTGGAATTCCCTGGAACTGGTCTTGCAGTTCCTATATAATTTATAGTCTTATAATTTTCAAGAATTACATTTGGATATTTTCCACTATTTGCTGTTCCTTTTGAATTCAAACTATTTTTCAGTGACTTCATTAGAATGAGTTACAGAACGGTTGGTTATTGGGGGCAGGCCATCATCTCACATGACATTTGACTAACCTCACATATATTATTTCTCTGCTATGAACCTTAGTTTTCCCAAGTGGGAAATGGGGAGATCACTCCCAAGCTTGCAGGGTTATGGAAGCACCCTAAAAGACCTGGGTAGGGGCTGGAGAGGTGACTCAGAGGTTAAATGCATCTTACTCTTTCAGAGGACCTGAGTTTAGTTCCCAGTACCCACATCAGGTGACTCACAACCGTAACTCCAGCTCCCGGGGATCCATGCCTCCTTCTGCAGATACCCACACACAGCATACATACACAGACAACAAACATACTAAAAGCAAAAACCCTTAGGTGGAGTCTCACAAGTGCTGGGCACCCAGAGTTCCTCAGCAAGGAGTCACTGAGACTGGAGCACTGTCATACACGAAGTTTTGAGTTCTGGTTTTTAGATTCTCTCTCTCTCTCTCCTCTGCACAAATAAGAGTGCTATAGCCTCATCTTCCCTGAGAAACTCTTGATTCAAACATGGTGACACAGATATTGTCACAAGCATTAAAGCCAGAGGCTACAGGGGTGACTACCTTTCTACCAAGAAACAGGCCTCGTACAGGCCTGTGATTCTCTCCAGTCCAGGTCTCTTTATGTGGGACTCTTTCTCATACTGGACTGGACTGGTTCAGCTACTCCCCAAGTCTGCATTCTTGATGTCGGTTGTCCTGTCTTAGCCATCTTCTCTTCCTCTGTCACAGATATGACGCTTGCAATGGAGGAGGATGCAGGCTGCCAGGCCCTTTGAGTCAAAACAGTGGGACTTCCCCACCTTGGAACCAGAACTCAGCTCCCACAGCAGATGCCCAGGCAGTGCTTCTCTGCAGAGCTGAGTCATCTGTGGCCAGCTAGCATGTTCTGAGCATCAAGCAAGCCCACGCTAGACCGTCTGGGAGCAAGACTCAAGTCTCCAGAGGTTTGGAGCTGGGCGTTTGTGAGAAGGGGAAGGGTCAAACCGCAGAGCTAGAGTGGTCTCTTGGGTCCTGGGGGTCAAGGACATTCCACAGTGAGGAGTCCCTAGATAAGAAAACCACAGAGAACAGGCCTTGGATCTGATTCCTTGTCTCTGCCTTCTATAAGGACATTGGAAATGACATGTTCAGAACTGAGATGAGACAAGCCTTACGGGCTGCGAGTTCCCTTGGGGGAGTCTTCATCTGCCTAACTTTACCCAGAGTGACAGGCACACAAGGTTGATCATATGCATTTAGCCCTCATAGCTCTGCAGATCATTCTCGAATCCCTTTGGACTCTAAATTAGCCAGGATGGCATTTGTTCTCAAGTGGTTATGGTAGAAAGTGGAAAGCCTTAAAGTGACTGGTATTTTAGAAATATGTGTTTTAAGCAAATGAGCTTTTTTCTAGATGTTTCTTCTATTGGGAAAGGGAACAATTTATTCAATATTCCAGGCATTTTGCATATGTTGGATCTGCAAAGTTCTAACCACCCCAAGGAGTAGCTGATATATCTCCAGCTTATAGGCTAAGAAATTAAGGCTCAGAGAGATCCACTATATTGTCCAAAGTCGCAGTACTTTAAAATTCAAATTTAAATTTAAAGTGAGCAGTACTTTAAATTCAAGTCTGGTTCTAAGCTCAGATTCTTCTACTTAATAACATCCTATTTCCCTGATACACACTGGTGCTGGCATATTGAAATAACCCTGGACTGGGATGTTGTACCCCAGAGACTTCCATAGTGTTGCCTAGTTCTATCCCCAGGACAGAGGGAAGAGGTCAAGGGTGGCAGGACCCTTGAGCTCTGTCCTAACAAGGGCTAACACAAGACAGGTTGCCCAGCCAAAACATGCCCATTGATGGCATCTCCTTCTAATATGTAAATCCTAGAGTAAATCCTGCAAATCTAGTCTTAACACAAACACCCCGAGGGGCAGAGTTAGCTCCTCTTGTGGGACTCATTGCTCTTCAGGCTGTCAGCTGGCTAAGCCATAGTGAAGCAATCCTTGGCCCAGCTGTGTAGTCATTCACCACCATCCTGTTCTTGCATGAGAGCTCTACAACCTTGGCAAATGTCAGCAGCCAAACTGTGGACCAGACTGACATGGCTTCCCCTTTCCAGAGAGAAAAAAATGAATGAGTGACAGGGATTTGATGAGAAAATGGCGTTGGCCATAAGACTGGGCATGGAACCCATAGTCCAAGGCTAGATAGATGGTAGGTGGTACCAAAGAGGGCCTCAAGATGATTCTTCAGACAAAACCCCACAAGACCTATCTGAACTTCAGGGTATCATTTGAGAAGGTAGGCATCCAGCTCCAGGTTTTCTTCTTGGGAGAGAAGCCCTGAGCTCTATCAGGATGGAATGACACTGTCTTTCATCAAGCCAGCATCTGCTGTGAGGGGCAGCCAGGTCCATCCTCAGAGGAGGCTAGGATGATGTAGACTTTGCACAAGGCCTGGTGGTGACTTAAGGATGAGGAGTTGGGAGGGAGGGAAAGGTTGGGCAGGTGCAAGGCTGGGGAGACTCTATCCAAGAGGCTTGCAACTGAATTCTCATGACTCCATCCCCGACTGCCTGCCATGGACTCATAGTGAGAATGGCAGTCGTCTTTGAGCGTGGGCACTGTGGGAAAACCGAAGCCCAGAGAGATGCAGTTATGTACCTACCATGCCACGGTGACTTCTAAGAGCTCCCAGATTATCCCCAGCCACATTTGAAAGACACATTGCACTGTGACTAACAAGTTGGAAGCTGTTCAAATGTACCAATTATACAACCATCTTATGACCAAGGTTGACCCCCCGGGGTATCAAGCCCACAGAAACAAGAAGCAAAGCTCCAGAGGCAGAGCCATCTCCAAGCCAATTCCATTCAGCCTGTCCCCAGGTATGGTGCTTCCCATGGTCACAACTTGTGGGCTGGTGACTCTGCCAGGCTCCATTTATCTGGTTCAGAGAGACTGGTTGACTACATATTGAGAGTTATAGACCCAAGATTCTCCTTAAACCTTCGCCTTCCAAAGCGGCAGTCTACAGAATGGGAAAAGATCTTCACCAATCTCACACTGGACAGAGGGTTGATATCCAAAATATACAAAGTACTCAAGAAATTGATCATCAAAAGAACAAATAATCCAATAAAAAATGGGGTACAGACCTAAACAGAGAACTCTCAACAGAGGAATCTAAAATGGCTGAAAGACACTCAAGGAAATGGTCAACATCTTTAGCCATCAGAGAAATGCAAATCAAAACAACTCTGAGATTCCATCTTACACATGTAAGAATGGCCAAGATCAAAAACACTGATGACAACTTATGCTGGAGAAGATGTGGAGTAAAGGGGGCACTCCTCCATTGCTGGTGGGAGTGCAAACTGGTACAGCTGGTTTGGAAATCAGTATGGTGATTTCTCAGAAAATTAGGAAACAACCTACCTCAAGACCCAACAATACCACTTTTGGGTATATACCCAAAGGATGTGCAATCATACCACAAGGACATGTGCTCAATTATGTTCATAGCAGTATTGTTTGTTATAGCCAGAACCTGGAAACAACCTAAATGCACCTTGACCAAAGAATGGATAAGGAAAATGTGGTACATTTACACAATGGAGTACTACACAGAGGAAAAAAATAATGACATCTTGAAATTTGCCAGCAAATGGATGGATCTAGAAAACATCATATTGAGTGAGGTAACCCAGACCCAGAAAGACAAATATAATATATACTCACTCATAAGTGACTTTATATATTAAGCAAAGAAAAACCAGCCTACAATTCACAATCCCAGAGAACCTAGAGAACAAAGAGGACCCTAAGAGAGACATACATGGATCTAATCTCCACGGGAAGTAGAAAAAGACAAGCTCTCCTAAGTAAATTGGAAGCATGGGGATCATGGGAGAGAGTAGAAGGGGAGGAGAGAGGAAGGGAGGAAAATATGTAGCTCAATAAAAACAATTTTAAAAAAACCAGAAAACCATTGACGTCGTCTTCTTCTTCTCCCCCCCCGCCCCAGACTGGGTTTCTCTGTGTAACAGCCGTAGCTATCCAGGAACTAGCTCTTGTAGACCAGGCAAACCTCTGTCTTCTTATTGACTCTGCCCATGCTCAGTTTTCACAGCCACAGGACAACCCCTCTCACTCATCCCACTTCATATTGCTCTTTGCTACCAGCACCCTGGGCTCCTGCTAGTGCTTAACTCTTCCGCAGTGATTACCATTTCATCTTGTGACACGTATGACTTATTTATATATCACATTCATGTTGGGTTTTCCTCTACTATAACAGAAGCCTACATAGTGCAGGAATTTGACTCTGGTGCATATGCTAAGAGCCTGAAAGTATCCAAACTGAGTTTAATAAATTCTTGTTGGATAAATGAAGTTTCACTAACCAGCTTAGTGGGGGACCTTGTTTTAAAAACTGTCTGAAAGGCTGACGAGAAAGGCCTTGGGGGGCTCTGTGATAACATGACAGGGATAAGCTTACTGCTGACTGGGGTCCGCCAGACCCCAGGCTCGGCCTCCCGCTATCACTTAGAGGACAGAGAGAACTTCTTGAGGGTAAAGAAAATCAGGGTGAAAAGAGGGCGGGTCTTGGCAAGCTCAGCTTTGAAGGTCCCAGGAAGCAGGAGAAAGGCTAGGCAGAGAGAAGCAAGGTGTCTCTGCATGGCCTGTGCCCAGCGCCCTGACCACCTTCACCATCCCCGTTATCCCGCCAAGATCAAGGGTGGAAGTGATGCTACCCACAGCAGGAAATAGCATCCTTGATGGGATGTCTATCCTGAGACCTTGCTCATGGTGGTGACAAAAATGTCTGTCTCCACGCATACAGCTCTCCATGATGTGAGCCAGGACCCCTTTACACCGCGGGTGGGGAGAGAACAGAGGACCAGATAGACAGACAGCTGGCCGAGGGGCTGACCCTGGCCAGGATGCAGCTGTGTTGATATCTTGCCCATGAGTTTTCAGTAGCAGTGGAAATCAGAAGTGTTTTCATCTCTTCGTGTCGCTCCCTCCTGGCCTTTGGGAGAGCTCCATGCCCATGTGGGGAACCCGGGAAGGGACTGGGTAATAAGACTTCATCTGTCTGTGGATGAAATCTTTCTACACACTTCTCCCTATAGATGCTAGGGGTGTACCTGGGAACAGAACCAGTTACAAAACAAGGGGCAACTGGTGCAGGAGAATTGTCTGTATTCTGTCAATCATGTTTTAAATAAACGCTGATTGGCCAGGCAGGAAGTATAGGTGGGAAAACCAGACAGGAAGTAAAGGTGGGGCCAGAAGAACAGGAGCATTCTGGGAAGAAGGAAGCTCTTTCCCAGTCCTACTCAGACCACGGAAGAAGCAGGATGTGACCTGCCCCGCGGAAAAAGGTACTGAGCCAAGTGGCTAACATAGATAAGGATAATGGGTTAATATAAGCTACAAGAGCTAATAAGAAGCCTGAGCTAATGGGCCAATCAGTTTATCATTAATATAGACTCTCTGTGTAATTTCTTTGGGACCTAATGACTGTGGGACCTGGTGGGAGGACAGAAACCAACCAGGCCCTCGTTGTTACAGGCAACTTGGAACCTTTTGCTAAGACGATAGCATGAAGCTGGATGTGCACCAGCTCAACAACACAGGAGCAAAACAGGAGTCCTAGAGATGGGACACCCAGCCTGCACCCTGGCCTCAGCAGGAGCCAGGCCAACAGACTAAGTTCAGCAGAGCACACTTTGGCTGGGGACTCACTCATTCTGGAGGCCAGAATGTGCCACAGAGCCAAACTCATTCTTGTTCACAGAACACTGCACTATCCACTAAATCACAGCTCGTTCCCGGCCTCTCTCCCTCCAAGCTAACTCCTGTACTGCTACCCAAATCACTCTTTGAGAACACAGGGTGCTCCCTTCAGGAGCTTGCTATAGCCCCGTGAGGATGAAATTCCCGAACACGCTGACAGTGCTGTGTGCCGCTCTCACGCTCTGTCCAGCCTTACACACTGTCATCTCAGGGCCAGGTGACACCAGACATTCTGTCCTGCCTGCCTGCCTTATACATGTTCACTTCCTACCACACCCTAGCTCTCCATTTAGGAAACTATTCACGTGGAATCGTCCACACAGGTCTCCTATAACTGCCTCTGAACCCTCTGCAGGCTTCTTTCTGTTCTTACAATCTTGCCCGTTCTACAGCTCACAAACTTCACGAATAGTACCGTATTAAGTTTACTGTGTGAAACTGCCATTTGTTTAGGCCGGGCACGCCAAATTTCACAGCTCTACATATTAAATGTGTGATTATTCTTATGACGGGGTGCTGTTTCTGTCCGAATTGTAGTAAGGGGTCCAGAGCTTCCCCTTTATTTTCTCAGTACCTGGGCAGGGCTCAGCATCCAGGTCCCCCATGAGCGCTCTCTGGGGGAGCGTGACACTGGCAGTGCAGGCTCAAGCCGTTCCGCTAGATGCATGCACTAACACAAAACCTAAACCGGCCTGGGGACTGTTGTACAATATCTAACAAACTTTCATCCCAGACAAGCCCATCTCCAGATGTTTGGCTGTGCCGGCCAAATGGAGCCTGAGAACATCTCGGAACATGCAGGGCGTGGAGGCGGCGATGATTCTGGGACGACTACCTTTCTGGCAGGAGAAACAGAGTCGGCAGCTGGTAGAGAGGAAGGAGCGGCTGGATCAGGAGATGGAAGGCAAGAGGGAGGAGATGGAGGATGAGGAGCGTGAGGCAGACGTTTAGACAGGAGTTTATCCTGCATGGGACAGAGACAGGAAAGAAAGCAGGGTTATAGCTGTGGCGGGTGGAGCGATCTTGCCTTTAACCCACGGAGGAGCAGACACTGAGGGCTGGGTCTCAGGATGACACAGGAGTGTATCTTTGGAGCCATGTGGGATTATGTGGCTCCTGGCTGCACTGCGTCTGCTACAGTTCCAGCTCCCTGAAATACCCCAGGGAGACCCATTCTGCTCCTGCCTAGAGCTGCCCCAGACTGCAGTGCTCAGGAGAATCCACCATAGAAGAGTTTGGTATGAGGGAGCAGTTGCAGGCTTAGGAGGGGAGACGCCTGAGCCAACGGGGGCAGCCTGCCACAGCTGGGGCTTCAGCAGCTGGAGGCACACACTTGCCTCTCGCAGACAACTAGAACCCTGGCAATATCCCTCCTCTGTGCATGGCTCCACTGACAGCTGGAGATACAGGAGGGGGCTGAGCGAAGGTGGCTAAGATGTGTTCTAGAGACAGCTTGCTGAAGGAGGAGGATGCCACGATTATATCCCTACCCCCACCTCCCTGGCTTCACTACTCCTCTCAGTTCCTGCTCTATGAACACCAGCTCCTCTTTTCCTACCAGTTTCTAAGTAAGTAGGCGGCTTGGAGGAAGCTGTACTTCCCATGCTAAGGCAAAGTTTCTTGCATTAGCTTAGCATTGCTGCTTTGAGAGACAGCTGAAGCTAAGTTGGCTTGCTTTTACCTTTAAGGTGCCCAGAGCCTTGCAGTTGGCCAACAGTCCTCCTTTCCCTCCCAGGAAGCTCAAAATCTATTTAGAAACGATCTAAGCACACGTGTAACCAAGCTGTGGTCCACATGCGCCCCAGGACAACTATAAATGTGACCCAGCACATTTGTAGATGACAACATCACAGGCCAAAGTCAAAAGATTGGATACTCCTGACTAGGGTTGTTTCATTTGATTTAATGTTACTATGTATGAACTCAGGGTCTCACTGTGTAGCTCTGGCTGTCCTGGAACTCACTATTAGACCAGACTGGCCTCAAACTCACAAGGATCCACTTGCCTCTGCCTCTGCAATGCTGATATTAAAGGCTTGTGCCACCACACTCGGCCCAACTAGGGTCCTAAAGTCCCTGTTTTTGCTGGGTGGGGGTTTCTTTTCACTTGAGCTTACTCTCCTGCCTCCATTCCCCCTTGTCATAACGTGTCTACTGTCACAAAACCATGCATCTGTGCCTCTTAGATGCAAGCTCAAATTTATCAATGGTGTAAAAAGCAAATTGCTTCTTGTACTATAGAAAAGGAAGGAGAGAAGTGAGCTTCTGGGGCTGGTTCATGGCTATCTGGCTAGACATCCAGGCCTGGTTCCCGAACACTGCAAAAGCCCCTGGTTTACCTGTGGGAAATCCCCGTGTCCAAACATGGAAGCCAGGTGAGCTGCCTTCTCCTTAATGTTCTTTTTGTGAAATTCCCTGTTAGCCAAGTTCTGGGCCCTCTTCTGCAGTCAAGGTGAGAAAGGAGAAAGATGGTGACAGTGGCCATGAGGATCACCTCCAAGGGAGAGGGGAAGGAATGAGCCAGGCTTATCTCCTCAGACACAGCAGACCGAAAATAGGGAAGGAAGCAGAGGAAAAGGGACCTACTCTAGGTGGATGAGGAACAGGTATGATGGGACATGGACACAGGTAGGGAGAGAGGGCTGTCACCTGAAGAACCTTTTCTTCTACTTGCTGCAGCCGCCGCAGCACCCCGGACAGGGCCAGTGCCCCTTGGCAGGTGGGAGGCAGGGCGGCGAGATTTTCAGCCCCACCCAGTTGCAGGTCTGACTTGGCCCTGGCTCTCCAGGGTCTGCTTGGGCATTCGCCGCTAGCAGGTACTTGATTGAGTTCTCTGAGCACCTGTCCTGTAGCCACCACAGAGGAGAACTGGGAGAGAGGGGGAAGTCAGCTTCCTTCCCTTTATAGGCCCCACCCCCCAGGAGGAATCCCCACGAGGACCAGAGATAGAGGGTACAGCAGCAGGTGGCACTTTGAGAACTGTCACAGACTAGCCCTGGTGAAGGAGGAGATTCTGTACCCCTCCCTAGCACTCAATCAACAGTACTCAGCCCTGGGCCTCGCCAAAGACAGTCAAACCTCTACAGGTTCCCATGCGTATCTCTGTTCTGAGATTGCCTAGGATAACTCAAGGAAGGCCTGACCCATCCCATTAGTGGCTGTGATTGACCTGGGTATGCAGGAGACTCTTCATGAGAATGGCATGCACGCGGACACACGGTTGCTGCGTCAGCCCTGCCCCTACCGCTCTCCACCTCTGGTACTCAGTATACAACAAACACGCAGTGCTGACCAGATGACCCTGGAATTTGTGGGTGCTTCTCCTGACTCTGTCCAGATTCCAAGGCCAGAGAGTCTCTCCATGCAGGCTCTGGCTGCTCAGACATCTGGAAAGGCCTTTACCATGCCTCAGCCTTACTCTTTCTGTGGGTGTAGCCATGAGGCACCCCCCCAGCCCATTCAACTGTTGCTTTCTCTATAATTTGGAAATCAGTTTATTCGCTAGCCCCCCTGTACTAAAGCATCGCATGGGAATTCTCCAAAGTGGCCACATGGAGCTGTTTACTCTCCCCCTAGCAACAGCATCAAGAGTGTGCATGGCTGGCTGGGTAACCCCTGTGATGGGCTGAGGGACCAGAGGCACACACATACGCCAGGTGCTCCCTATGTACTTGTTCTTAGATGTAAGGATAGTAGCCTTGAACCTGTGTCTTCCCGCACAGGGATTCTACAATCAGTCACACATGGGGGCTGGAGGGAGCCATGATTCCCACCCCTTGGCTCCAAGTCCCCTCCTTCAAGCTTTACCAAAATAGCATCCACTGGAAAGAGCCCTACCTGCCTTTTCAGAGGAGGTGGAAGCCTGGGAGTGGAGTCCTCCAGCTTGGGGCAGTGAGGGGTAGCAGGAGGGTGTGGGGCAGAGCATGAGACAGGCTTACCTATGCCTGAGACCCGGTGGCAGTCCTGGGAGGAAAAAGGCAGTCCACAGAAGCAGCCCAAGGAGACAGGAAAGAAAAGACAAGTGAGAAAAGGCACGTGGAGTTGGAAGGGGGGAAACAAGGAATAGGAGACTCCGCTGTGTGGAGGAGCAGAGATGGGGCTGGCTAGGTTCCTGCAAGCCCGGCCCAGCTTGGAAACTGGATCCCTGGCTCTACAAGCATGTGGATGGGCAAGTTCTGTAGCTCCCTGCTCTGGGACAACGTGTCAATCCCACAGGCCTTGCTGTTTGGCTCAAATGCAGGGCTCTGGGCCATCAGTGCCAGCCTACACCAGGCTAGGGTGGCCAGCACAGTCCTCCTGGAAACAGAGAGCTTCTTGCCCATGCCAGGACAGGGATGCCCAGGTCAAATGAACAGAGTCAGGCCTCCAGGAGGGATCACTGAAACTATGCTTAGACAAATATAGGACTCAAGAAAATCACCCTTTTGTTTCAGATCCACTTCCTAGAGAAGATTAGTTGTCCAGGAAAGCTGTGGCTCCCAAGACCAAGGAGCCTTTCATGTTTGCCTCTAAAGTTAACCAGGGGGAGAGACTGTCTCCCCCAAATGAGTCCAACTTTGTCATGGGACCACTGTCCACCATAAACAAAGGGAATCTGACCCCAGAGTCTTCTATCATGACAACATATTGTAACTTTACAGTATACATCCAAAGGCAAGAGAGCAGAGGAACCAAACCAAGAACACAGACTTGAAACGAGGCATGACGGCGTGAGCCACAGCAGCCAGCCTGCCCTGGTCAATCACAGTGACCCTGTAGAACCTGTCGGGGTGTGGGGATGGCAGAGGCACCAGGGCATGCTGAGAAAGTTGGCCAAGTCCTTGCACCTCTGATCAGGGTATGCCATCGCACCAGGGACTTGGGCAGTATTCTCCTACACGGCCTCTCAACTCGAGCCGTCCTCTCTCACACTGGCCACAAATCATGATTTGAGGGCAAAAGCAATTTAGGAAATGGATTTAATTAACTGAAGGATGGGCACCAGCAAACTGTGACTCCCAGGCCACATACTGGAATGCTAACACCCCTGCTTGTTGAGGGATCCAGTATGAAGGCCTAAATGTTCTAACAGGACCCCATGGAAAAGTCTGTTATTTCACAACCAGAGGCTGAAGTCTTTTTCCACTGTTTGGCCCAGGAGGTGAACTTTAGCCCATCTCTAGCCAGCAGGGTTCTGCTAGCAGTAGGATATGTCCAGTGACCATATAAAGCATTACCTGTTTCAGGGCTGCAGGGTTCCGTGTGTTCTCCTCAAACTTGGCTAGCAGCTGATTGGCCATGGACTTGACTTTGTTCTGATTGCCGCCTTCTCTAGCACACTCTTGACTGGAGCCCAAGCTACGGCTGGAGAAAGCTGGCAGCTGCAAAGGTTAAAACAGCACATGGGAATCCAGGGATTGTCAGGACACAGGGCCCCTCAGTGGGTTGTGGGAGTGAGGGCAGACAGCAGGGGTGTCCTCTGGAATTGATGCTCACTGCACAATGCATGTGTCTAAAGGATGGACATATTGGCTTGGGAACCCGGCAGTTAGAGTTTGAATTCTTTCTCCCTACCAGTCCTGAACCTAGGCAATGTATGTCTCTGAATCTGCGCCATCTACAAAATGGGAGGAGTGTCCCACTTCAAGTGGTTATAGCAAAAAATAAAATCAGTTCAAATAGAGAAATGTTACATAAAATAATTTCCAAAATACATCATTTCGTCTGAGAAGTAGGGAGAGAGTGGTGAGGGAAGGGAGTCGGGCTATGGTGAACACAGGCTTTTGGTTTTTTGCTCCTCTCCTCTGCACTACTCCCTTTCCCAACTTCGCCCACAACTCCAATCTTTAAAGAAAAAATAATTCAGAGATAACTTTAGATTTACACAGACGGTACAAAGAAGTACAGCCTGCTCCCAAGGACGCCTCCCCCAGCCACCTTTGATGTAGCTTCAGGAATAATCACAGCACTGTTATCAAAGCTAGGGAACGGACACTGGCATAATACTCTGAACTGGACCAGGGGCTGTGTTTGGATTGCATCAGTTTTTCCATTCCCACCCATCTTCTGTTCCAGGCTCCAATCCAGGATCCCACACATTGAGTCATCTTGTCTCTTAGTCTCCTCCAATCTCCGGCAATTTCTCTATCTTCCTTGGCTCTGACACTTCTGAAGGGCACTTGGCAGCTATTGTATAAAAAGATCTCAATCTGTGTTGGTCTGAGGTGCTCTCACAATTAGCCCGGGACTGGAAGTTCTGGGGAATTCATGGCACAGGGATGAAAGGCCCTTCGCATCCATCCTGCTGGGATGCGTGATAGCAACAAGCTTGGTTACGATGGCTTACAAAACTGAGTTCCATCTCACTCGTCTACTAGCTAATACTATTTGAAATTTTCTAGTATTTCTTAGTATGTATTTCCTGTTCCATGTATCTTTTCCCACACACCTCAGAGCATACAGAGGGGTACTGTGCCAAGTGGGTAGTCAGGCCCCCAAAAGAGACAATGAGTCTCTCCACAGGAACAGCATTCTTGAGATGGTAAAGATGTGTTCATTCAGAAGAGATACATGGGAGGACGCAAGCTGAAGTTGACTGTTTTAAAAAATAAGACCCCAAAGAGAGGAGCCTGGGGGAGGGGTTGTGTATGCACAGCATAGTCAAGTTCTGGACAAATGCAAAACGGAGAGCCACTCCCTGCTTTAGTGTTTAAAATGTGGCTTGCACACAAATCACGCATGATCAAGGGGGAGGGTGGAGTCTACTGAGTGAACACTGCACAAATCAAAGTTGGTGACAACAGTAGACCACACAGTCACCAATGCACTGATTCATTGGGTCAGGGCACCAGGGTTTGCATTACTTTTTCATTTTTAAAACATTCTATCTCTCTCTCTCTCTCTCTCTCTCTCTCTCTCTCTCTCTCTCTCTCTCTTTCTGTGTGTGTGTGTGTGTGTGTACACCTCTGGAGGCCAGAAGAGGGCATTGGATTCCTTAGAGATGCAGTTTTAGGCAGTTGAGAGCTACTTGATGTGGGTGCTAGGAACTGAACTTGGGTCCTATGGAAGAGCAGAGAGCTTTCTTAACTGCTCAGCCATTTCTCCAGCCCCTGAAGCCACAGTTCTTGATGGGACTGCCCCCAAAAGTTCTGGAAACACTTCAGATGAGGGTAGCGAGCATATTTACACTGCAAGATGTGAACTGAACTCCAGATTTCCTTTGATCAGAGAATGAGGTAAGTGGTGGGCAGCCACACTCTATCAGGGTGGGCTTCTGGCTTGACTGGAAGCTCACTGATGGGAGATAGAACAAGTCTGAGGCATGACCGATGTTTTACAAAATATAGCAATAAAGTCACACACAGAAGAGGCAAGTAAGTCTCTTCTAAGACCTGGGAATCAAGCATCAGTGTAGTTTGTAAATTACCCCACATGCCTCTGAGTCATTTACGGCATCAGCTAGTAGCTCAGCTAAAGCTAGTGCCCACATCTCATGGGCATATGCATACTTCCTTTTGAAGAATTAGGATGGCTTTGAAAAATGAAGTACAGGAGTGGGGAAATGGCTTAGTAGGTAAAGTGATTGGCATACAAAACATGAAGACCTGAACGCAGGTCCCCCCAATACCCAAACAAAAAGCTAGGTGCAATGGCACATGTCCATAGCCCTGGCAGTGGGAAGTGGGGGCAGGCTGATCCCTGGGGCTCATTGGCCATCCAGTCAAGTCTAATGAAAGAGCTATCACTTCAGAGTGAGGCCCTGTCTCAAAAAAGTAAGGTGGAAGTACGCGTCTTTAATCCCAGTGCTTGGGAGGCAGAGGCAGGTGGATCTCTGAGAGTTCGAGGCCAGCCTGGTCTACAAGGTGAGTTCCAGGATATCTAGGACTGTTACACAGAGAAACCCTGTTTTGAAAAAAAAAAAAAGTGGAGAGCAAAGAAGGAAGACGCTTGACAGCATCTCTGATCTCCACATGCATACAAGGTGCATGATCACTTTCCAACATATACACACATGCACAAATGAAATGAAGTCCACATCTCATGTCTCTTTAGATTATTTCATTAAGGTAGAATTCACACCCTCCTGCCCATTTTCAGAGGCAGGCTCTATCTAGACTTTGACACTGTCTCCTACAGTTTTCTTCTTTCACCAGATGGTGGCACTCGCGGGCACCAAATGTTTGTCTTAAAGGCTTTAGGGGAAAGCCGCAAAAAGTGCAGAGCAGGTCTGCTGGTGTCTCTTCCCTACTTACTATAATTAGCAATTCAATATTAATTAACTATGTTATGTATGCCATCTTATTAATCTAAAAACCTTTCAAAATCTTAAACATTTTGGATGTGTCAGCACATTTCACAGCCATGGCCCTCACCCCGGGGGAGGTTTCATCCTGCAAGGTTACACAACTAGGAAGTAGTAACGTGATCAAACTGATCCCAGTGGTTCATGAGAGAAAAAACAAAATGGAGCCAGGGTTAGTGATATAGCTAAGCAAGCACACCCAGAGCCATTGTCCTTAGGACGTGGGCCTTTGTATCAGCTGAGCCCAGGCACACTCACCTCTTCCAGGTTGTTGACGCCTTGCCGCCTCCTCTTGTTCACGTCATTCTCTTCCGTCTGGGTGTCTACCTGCAATGGCCAAGAAAACATGGTGAGCTCAGGACCATGAACGCTGTTTGAACCGGAAGCATGGAAGGATGCATGCTTGTCTGGATACAGCTGTCAGTCTAATGGTGGACAAGAGGAAAGATGGTTCCTCATGTAAGCACAGCCATGGAGTTACAGTTAGGCACAATGGAGAGTGCCTCTATTCTATTTCGGAATCCCTGAGACACAAGCAGGGTAGGCGTCATCTCTATTACAGTGGCTGTGGGCTTGGGGGAGGTTTAATCATGTCCCTGAAGTCAGAGCCAGGCCCGGGGAGTGCCCTCTGTGCTTGCTGCCTTATGGGAACTCCCTGACTTTCTTTGTTCCCTGGGCCCCCCATGAAGAAGTAGGACAGGTTCACCCTGCAGAGAGCATTCTCAGGACTTGAGTGAGCTGTCCAGGGCTTTGGTGTCAAATTAAGCCTGTGATCCAGCCACCATTAAATGATTTAATTCGTTTCAATAAACATTAGCTCCAACCTGAGGACTAGAGATCAAATGTCCAGTTTGCCAAGGATGGTTCAGATTTACTGACTCCCTCCGCCACCGTAACTATTAACAGACACATTCCCTTTCATAGTGTATTACCCAGCTATCCTGGTAACCCCTCACAGCTCACCCCTGCTGCCCGAATCTGAACAATCGAGCCCAGGCCTATCAGGTGAGGAGGGGTGTAAGGACTGAGCTGTCCCCATGGCCTGGGTAGGGTGGAGGCTGAGTACTGCTCCTTCTCCACATTCATCTTTGAGCCCAGATTGCATCTATTCCCTAAGGACAGACATCATAACTACCAGCTTCCAGTGATTTAGACCTTCTCCCAACAGTTATCTCCTGCTGGAGTCTGGGGTCACATCCCACAGAGTATATGTCACATCTGCATGGATTTTCCTATACTCTGACTTCCTCCACGGCAAGTTCACATTGCATCCCAGCCTTTCAGACACCATAAATGCAGGAAGAGGTACCACAGGCTCACTGTAAGCTCAGGCATAACGCCCATCCAGGCCCAAGCATAGTTTGCCTGGCCCCGGAAGGGTCCTTCCAGGCCTGGATACTCTGAAATAGAAGCCCGGAAACCCCAGCACCGAGTCTACTGTGCATCATTTGAGTCCAATAAACACCCTCATTACACACCACATCACAACACACACTACACACATCACACACATCACACCACATCACACACACCACACCACATCACATACCACACATCACACACACACACACACACACACACACACACACACACACACACACACGCCTGGTATATTCACCACTCCCATTAAAAGAAAAACCAACCACAGTTTAGTCATGGGTATTTGTTCAAGAGTTGACCAAGGCACCACAGCACGGTAGATCAAGGGCCCTGCCTCCCTCAGCATCTCCTTCAGCTTCTCATAAATCATTATTCTGTGAATGAAAATAACCCCAGTCTAACGCCTGGACAAACACCAAGAGAAACAGATGACCTGGTGTTCAACAATGCTGGGTTTTAGAGGCACAAACTGTTTGGGTTCCTAGCTCCACCATCTGTGAATGCCACTTAGGCCTAGAGACCAGAACTGTGAAGTACAGAATGTCCCACCGACAAGAATGCTTCCTGCATAATCTTAGGGTTCTCTTTGTATGTTTCCACTTTCAAGGAGGACTTGGCTTTTCTCACAAAGAGTAATACATCCTTTTCTCTCCCTTATACTTGAAAGCCCAGGGTGGGACCATTCAAACAACTGGAGCCTGGCTAGACCCCATTTGGACATGTGACCTAAGGGCTCACAGAACGCAGTCCAGGGTGGTGGTCCCAGCCAGCAGCTCCTAACAAGTTCCTAAATCCTCCTGGGAGAATAAATGAAGTACAAGGGGTAACCTTTGCTTCTTAGACGCCTCCACTGTGAAGGACCTGGGAAATAAAATGCATCTACATGGAAAGGTTAGCAATGCACATACATCCAAACAATGTTTACCTTCCCCTATGGAAAGAATACTATTGAAATGCAGTTCAAAACAAAAGCCTAAGAAAATTAAAATGTAGAGATTTATTTATTTTTCTCACTGGAAGCCAAAAGTTGACTCAAGACCTCTAACCCAGAGCCATATTCTTCAATGGCATAACAACTAGTAAGTTGCTACACTCCAGTAAACAATCTCCACCTATGCTCATATAACTGAGCATAATTAAAGTCAGTGGGACATGGCCACAGACACACACACACACACACACACACACACACACACACACAAGAAAGTCAGAGGGGACTGGTAGGGAGAAGAGGAGCTTCTGTGGGGTCAGGGTGTGTTGGGATGGATATGATAAAATATATTGCTTACATGTATGAGATTGGTAAAAAAATATATTTTACAAAAAGACTCTAATCACTCTGAACTTTATTATACTTGACAAAGAACCAGAAGCATAACAAAAAACCAAATATTTCTCATGGCCACGCAGAGAGAACATAAGAATAAACAAATGACTTACGTTCCCTTCCTATTAACTTTTCCACTTCTTTCACCCTAGGAACATTTTCTTATCATGATTTTCCAAGGAGTTGAAAGAGTTGATATGCCAAAATCCATTTATTAAACTAAATGGTTTCCCTCTTTAAAAAACAACCAATGCCACATATCCGCTGGTCTGCCTATTAATCTGACTAGCTGAGGACAGCCACGTTCCCACACATCCTGAGTTGCTTTGGCTCAATACAAACAACATTTATATTTAGTTATCTGGTTTAGCCTAACCATGGAGGAATTTAGAACCGGTTGAGTTGGATATCAGCTTTGATATTTAAAAAGATGGCCGGTGACACTAGCAAGAAAGTTCTCTCTTCAAGGAATCACAGGTTCAGGTGCTAGTCTCTGGCTAGTGACATTCGGAAAATCACCTAACCACCTTGACTTTAGTGTCCTCGCCTATAAGGAAGAGTCTGATGGAGTCACAGAATGTAAAACACTTCTTAAACTACACATGGCTATGCCATGTCAATGCTGTTAGTAATAGAATTTTAAACATCTGAATTCTAGTTCTTACTTTGACAATACCTGTATAACTTACTAAAATTTAACAACGCCAAGTCCAAGTTTCCCTATCCACTACACTATAAGGACACCATGTCCCCAACCTTTCTCCAAAGGATATATGCATGGGTGGGTGGATGTATTGTCTCAGAAGAAATGAGCTCAAGGTGAGATGAACTCCAGGTACCCTCATGTGCAAATAATTGAACAAGGACAATGACTGACTCCAGTGTTCATAATAACATAATTCATTGCCCAGGAGTGTAAAGTCTAGGAGAGCCCAAAGGAGCACAGATTAGAGTATGCACAGATCTGTATGTCTACAGAAAGGCAAGAGGCTGAAAAATATGGGTTCAGATGGCACCTACGTGCATGGTGAAAATAATTTAGGAACTTCCAAGAACTTTCATCCTATACCAAGAAGTGTCTAGATTCTGACCAGAGTCACAGGCAGACTGTAGAAACGCACCAAAGACTGCTAAAGAGGAGAACATAACCCCCCAGTCTTTTGTTCCCAGGCATGGGCCACCCAGTCTTCATTACTGAGTGAAGTGCTCTCCCGCAAAGCAAGCACGGTCCCTAGTGGAAAAACCAACTTCGAGCAAAATAGAAGGCGTTATATCTTGCCTGAGATTTGAATGTTGTCAGTAATATAAGAGGAGAGGAGAAAGAACAAAATTTTAGGATTCAAACTGAAGGGAGAGAGATTGTTAGGACTGGCTCAGCAGGGGACAAGTGACACCTCTGAAGGACAAGATGTAGCACTGTGGAGGGACTGGACAGGTGGACAAGTTAAGCTATTTCTCTGGAAGCTGGAGAAAACAGCATAGGGCGATAGTGAGGAGTGATAAATACAGACTCCTTTATCAAGGTTGCAGACATTGTTTGGGCAGGTGGGCTATGGGACAGAATGGTCCAGGCATCATCTCACCTAAATGTGTATTCCCTAAGATATACACGCTCCCCTTCAGGCAGGGCACATGTCTGGTTCTACCAATCTCTGTGTGGTGGAGCCACCACAGACAGATAAAAATTTGTGTATGGTTCTCAGCATCTTGTGTGGAACCAAGCTCAGTTGTCTGTCTCCCAGCTAACATTACCTCTGCATGTGCCATCACTGGATACACAACAAAGGCCATTTTGATCAATAAGTGCAGGGCAGGGGGCAAAGCAGTGACATATAATCAGCAGTGTGTGCCCTTGGGCAAGTCACCTGGCCTCTCTGGGCCCTGGCTTATGTCTGTAACCATGAACCTATCAAGCAAAGACGTTCTATCGCCCATTGAGATGCAAGATGGTTGAAATAAAGGGTATCCGAGTTTCAGCTTCTCTGGGTCACATTGGATGAAGTGAATTGTCCTACACCACATGTTAAATTCAGAGGTGTCCAATGTGTGGCTTGTAGGTTGTGAGAACATACACATGCTTATTTTGTGCAACTGTGAGACAATGTTGTCATTTACAAAGTTCATGCTTGAGAAATGCATAACTGAGTTACAAAAAGTGCCAGAAAAAGTCTCATCAGCTAAGCATGACAGTGTAGAAAAACATTGATTATTTGAACTTAACTGCTTAGGGGACAGAAAACAGGCATTTTTTTTTCATAATCTGGGAGTATTGTGAAAAAGTCACAGACACTAAGGGTTCTATGATTCCTGAAGTTCTAGAAGCTCACTATGTGCTGGGCTTGTGCTGAATAATGTTTGCCAGTCTGGCAGAAACTACAGTCACCAAAGGAGAGGGAACTGCAACCCATGAGGCTGTTCTAAAGTAGACAAGTCTGTGGGGCATCTTCTTGACTGATCAGTGATGTAAGAGGGCCCAGCCCACTGGGGGTGGTACCACCCCAGAGCAGGTGGTTCTGGGTTGTAGAAGAAAGCAGGGCAGCCATGGACAGTGAGCCGTCCTCCATGGCCTCTTCTTCAGTTCGCATCGCCCGATTCCTGCCCTGAGCTGCTGCTCTGGAAACCTTTGACCATGGTCTGAGACATGGAAGCGTCTCCTCCCCCAAGTTGGTCTGGTCTGCGTTTTATCACAGCAACAGAGAAGCAAGCTAGGACGGTACTTGAAGCCAACAACCCCACATCACTCACTCCTGTATAATCACTCCCATCATCAAAACAACTGAAAGCCACAGCCTTAAAGTTAGTGGGGCATGATGACTACTGAATGAATGAATGAATGGAGATGCAAGACTGTAGACTACTACCATAACCTTGCCCCTTAACAGACGTCTGTCATACCCCTGGATCTGAATGACATGAGAAATGAGCTCACTTCACCTCTCTGGGAGCTGAGCTAACTTGGGTGCACTCTGAAAATACACACACACTGAGCTATCTGCTCATCTTCTGAGTCTCGAGTGACACAGTTTGTCAACATAAACAAACCCAGACATGAAATTCTCCTTCCTCTTCTCCCATCACCCACAGGGAGGAAGAAACAAAAGACCCGCCTGAAACTTACCCGTGGGGTCCTCTTCCTGGGAAATGTGAGGTTGAGATAGTTATTAGGAATGAGTGATTTGCCCAAGTCGAAGTCAGTATTTTCTCTATAGTTTTTACGCCAGGAATCTGTTGAGAAGCAAAAACAACACTGAAATTGGGACCCAGATGGTGATGTTGTAACCTGTGGGTGTCCTCATATCAGGACTCTTCTAGAATACTTTCCTCACCCCAACTTTTATAAAGCCTTAGATGACTGAGGGGTATGGGAGGCCATTACATGTCTTCAAGGACAGTTACCCTTGTTTGGCCTCTGAGTAGAAGGGAAGGTGTCTTGAAGCTCAGAATAGACAACACCAGCCAGACTTGGGCAGGGGCAGAGAAGACGAAGACACTAGAGACTAGACACAGCCTCGCGCTTACCCATGGGTCTCAGTGGGGTGCCCCGGAAGAGCTCGTAGAACTTGGAGAGGTACATGACCATGCTGAGCTTGTCGGGCTCCTGAGAAGATGCCATCTCTTTGCCTGTAGTCACAGGCAGGATCCCAAACTCACGCTTGGCCACATCAAATGCCAGCTGATTGTTCTCCACAGCGTCATCTTCATTCAGCGAGTCAAAGTTGCTGGAGGACCAATACCAGGTGAGTTCAGGGTGAGTCAGGATGCATTGAGCCCAGAAGGAGCACTGTGGGCTGATGATTTTCCTGCCCCATTGAGCCCCAACCTCAAGCTCAGGAACACGCCTTGCTCATGAAGAGACTGAATCAAACACAGACCATGATTATACCACATGATTATACCTACACTGAAACCCTTGGAAAATGATTTACTCTCTTTGGAAATGTAGGAGTTACTTTAATTACTTCTCATTCTTTTTTAAAATTTTTTTTAGCTGTTATAATAACAGGATCTTTTCTCAAACCAATCAAATTATATGTATCATGTGGAGAGATTCCCATCTCCTCGTGGCTAGATAATTTTGGTAGTTTGCCATTAGCCTTTAGGAAGGGTTTGTGCGTGGGTGGGAGTCTGCTGCTCCTGTGTCAATAGGTTAGTAGACGTCATGAAGGGTTTCTAGACTGTCATCTCACCTTCCTGTTGACCCTGCCATTTTGCCAACACACAAAGAAGCTTTAGAAGATTCTAGAAATGATCTGATGATTCTGGATGTCAAAACAATACTTCTTTGGTTAAGTAGGTCTCTCTTCTACTTCCTCTTGTAGGGGGTGGGGCTTTGAGGCCTACACTCAATTTCCAAAAGGTGGCTATTAGGGTTGGGGGCCAAGTGGTGAGACACAACCACTGATCCTGTGATGACTGTCAGAGACCAGGGACACAGGGCAAACATGTTGCTGTCCAAACAAGGGAAAGGCAAGTTTTAGAAAACAACCCAATCAGAACTTGCAGAGAGAAACACTGAGCCACGTTGGGGGTCTTCACCCAGAGAAGGTTGGGGTCCCCTGTATCCAGGGTCTGCACTCACATCAACTCTGGCCGGAAGCGGTGGATGATGGCACACAGGGCCAGGCCACTGCGCCAGGATGTGGTCAGGTCAGTGACACAGACATGCTGGTAACCCTCGGTCTGCTGCTGGCACCAGGTTAAGAGCTTGTTAGGCCGGATGTCTGACTCTGTGGGGAAGAGGCAGGTGGTGAGGATCTGCAGGAATTTCAGGGAGTTCGGTCTGAGCATCACACCCACTGCCATCAGGGCTGGGAACCAGGAAGAGTGGACGGCAGAGATGCAACTCTGATGGCCACTGTACAGGCCAACAGGAAGCACACTGTCTAACAGCACTGTCCCTAGGGTCCACTATGGCCAGGGTCCAGGGCTGGAGGCTAGGAACACAGACCCTGCATCTATTAGGTGACGCTAACGACACAGGGCTGTCGTGGACAGAGGTGCTCATGACCAGGTTTGTTGCAAGTGGCCTAGGAAGAACTCTCTAAAGAAAGTCTCTGTGGATGTGCATGTGAGCTGGCTACTGAAGAGTGTCTAGGAATTCATCAGACGGAGGTATTCCAGGAAAACAGGATGGAGTGACAGCAAAGAATGTGGAGAGCTTGCTATGCTTGGGTAACAATAAAAGTTTACTATTGCAAACAGTGTTTTACAGCAGCTGGGCATGTAGTGTGTGCAGGGATGGGAGGGAGGAGATGGACACAGCGGCAGCTGGGGTGTCTCTGGGTAGCAGAGCAGGAGGCCTGAATGAAAGGGCTGTTGGACCATCCCTCCCCTGCTCTGAACACCACTCTGTGCCAGCGCTGTGTCAGATTAGGAAGATAAGGAGAGGGGAGGGGGAAAGCCCCAGGAATCTGTTGACTAGCTGCTAGGGAGACAGGACACTCATCCCAGAAACAAGAGGCAAAGAAAACTAGCCCTGTGGAACTCCCTACAGCAGACTTTCCTGAGCTGAGTGCTCAGCAAGTGACTGCATGTCTCAATTCCAATAATCCCATCTTACCCCTGCTCTTATAGATGAGGAAACCGAAGGACAAAGAGGAGAGGTACCTGTCAAGGTCACACAGGTAATGGGGCAGAGCCAGGCTGGCTGTGGGTCTGAGCAAGCTTCATCCCCTGCACAGCTTGTCCCAGGGTCCCAGACGGGCAACTCACCCCGCCTGGAGAGGCTAACGGATCTCCTCACTGAGCCCCATCTCTCGGGAGAGAAGCGGTCCAGTTCTTTAGTGATGTACAAATGCTTCACCTATGAGCAGAAAAGACCATATATCTGCACATTAGTTCCCAGCTCCTGGGCTGGAGGCCTCTCTATGCCCCATACCAGATTTCCTACCCACTACTGTTTTCTTCAGGTGTAGGCTGGTAAGACTTTCAGCAGGGCATCTAGAAAACTGAGTCACAGACAACAGGCCTCAATTGTCCTCCCAAATGAGGCAGAACTGACAGTGAATATCTAATTGGCTAATAGGAACCCATACTATTCTCTATCCTATTAATTAATAGAGTTTGGGTGGATAAAATCCCCAGGATAAATGATGTCCAAGCCTATGCATGGTAAGGAAGAGAGGAAATATCTAGTCAAGTGGATTATTTTTGAGAGAGGGGTATAATCAGTGTCACATTTGCACAGTGACAAATCAACACATGAAAATATATAAACAAACACATATGCACAGTACCATATGTGTTCTAGTCCCCTCCTATAGGCTATAAAGAGGTCTATAGGCCTTTATTGCACCTTTGCATTTTGTGGGGGAAAGAACTGGCTCCACCCTTTTGCTAAAAAGCTTTGTTGGCCTTAGTTTCAGGACAGTGACAATTTATAAGATCATTACTTTCCCTCAGCTCACTGCAGGGGCTAAAGATAGGCTTGGGAGTGGGCTTACCTGGTGAGGCCTGACGCAGTGCAAGTTGAGGTTTGGGTACCGTGTTGCTGGGTCCAATGTGTATTGTTCAAAATTTTTGTTGATGTTCTCTGGGGTTGTCTGAGGTAACAGCCGGTAAAGACTTTCTCTGCAGGGAGTCAGAACCCAGAGGTCTGGGATTGTTCTTGCCACCTCAGGCCCTTGTTCCTATATTCCCCTCTCCCCCAGCCTCCCAGGTTTCAGGGATGGCCTCTGGTGTGTTTGTATAATTCTCTCCTATAATCTCACACACTCCTGAGAGCTGCAAAATGCGGGGGAGGGGCAGAGATGGGGAGAGAGGAAAGAGTACCCGGGTGGTAGGGACGTGGTCTCCTTTCCTGGGCAGAAGGCAAAAATACAGATCCAACATCTCAGTAGAGTCTGGTTCAGCTAAGCTACGACCCAGCCGCAATCTCCTGTGGCCTGCTTTTGTGGTCACAGTGGTCCACACCCAAGGCCATCAAAAGCTTGTCTCCCATATCAGCACTAGCTCTCCCGGTCAGCCATCTGTTCATGGTTCCATGGCCAGCAGCAAGGGCCTGGGAAGAAGCCAGGACTTCAGCTGTAGGAGAGGCCTGGCAGGTCCCAGAATCCTTACCCAGGGAAGGACACTGTAAAATGTCCTTGAAGACTTCCTTAAATAAACCTCTTGGGCATTGTGTGGATGAGAAAAGGACTGATTTCGGACTAGCCTATGTCCAAATTTGTCTCTACTGTCCTGGATACCAGAGCAACTCACTGACGGAGAGGGATCATGACACAGAGTGTCCTTGAAGACCTGGAGATCACATCAGGCCACAAGTGGGATGGCAGATTAAGCTCAGCGTAGAGGCTGTAGGACAGCTAATTTAGCTCTACTCCTGCCCGAGTCTTCTACCCAGCGTCCCCCCAGTTAAGAGTTCTGCTCTTGAGGCTCACCTTTCAGCCAGCACCTCCAGGGGAGGGGTGCCCTGGTCCCAGCTCTTCACCATCCATGCCGTGTCAAAGGCTGCCAGGAAGCCCCGGGCACAGCCTGTGCCCATGGGCCAAAACGGCTGTAAAAGAACACATGTAAAGTTCTCATTGGCTCTGGTGACTCGCAGTCCCCTCTCCCATTCTAACCTGGCACGCTCTGGTTGCCAGTTGCCATCTCTGAGCCAGAGCAAGGGCAGAATCCTGCTGCCCACAGCTTCCCAGAATCACGGGTAGTTGGAACACAATGTGAAGGGTATAGTAGCCCCACATGTAGCAAGGCTACCTGGGGGCTCTGGAAGAGAGAGAACGGAACTAGGGAACACTTCATGAAAGTGTGGCCTTCGTGCTCATTGTAAAGCATGGATGGGATTCTGACCTCCATCCATTTGGGAAGATCAGGGGCAAAGGTTTTGTGGCTGGAAAGTGCTGGAGCCTGCCAGAACACTCAGCACAGGAGAATGAAGAAGGGAAGGTTGGGAAGGAGACAGGGATATAAGTGACAGGCCACTGGACTAGGGGGTGGTGGCACACACCTTTAGTCCCAGCACTTGGGAGGCAGAGACAGGCGGATCTCTGTGAGTTTGAGGCCAGCCTGGTCTACAAAGCGAGTTCCAGGACTGTTACACAGAGAAACCTTGTCTCAAAAATTAAAAAAGAAGAAGAAGAAGGAGAAGGAGGAGGAGGAGGAGGAGAAGAAGAAGAAGAAGAAGGGGAGGTGACAGGCCACAAAAAGGGTGAACAGGACTGATCTGGGCAAGTCAAGGGTAAACAGCTTGCTCCATGGTGCACCCAGGGTAGGGTTTGCAATCTGACTCTCAGCCCTGGATAACTTTGCAGACACTGCCAGTGTTCGTATTAAGATTGCAAGCTAACCCTGAAATGATCATTTATCTAAGGTGCCTTGCACTTACGGGGTCAAGAGGGAAGGCGGGCCACAACATCTACACTGTACTTTGAAAACCCCTTGTCCTCACAGTCTCCCTCACCCTCTGGAAGATTTCTACACTGAAAGGCCACACAGGGCCACCCACATGGATAACAAGTCCCAGCCATGCTTAGGGTCTACATGTTGTGAGGAGGACAGCCCTGGGCTCTAGACCAGGGCTGGTTAGTTTTGTTCTTCAACCTAGAAGCAACCCAGAAGCTGGAAATGGGAGAAAAGGCTTCTGCTACAGGTAAGCTGACAAATCTCAGAATTCAGCCTAAAAGGCTGGCTCCCAGGGTTCGAAGGGCAGGTAGTACCTCAAGCAAGCTGTCACCCACAAGGGCCACGAGCAGCTGGTGTGCCTGGCGCTCACGCATCAGGGCTGCGTTCTCTGAGGCATACATGGAGGTGAAGTCGAACATGGCCACATCAGGCTGCCCGTTGTGATTTATGGCAAAGTCTAAGGATGGCAGCTGGTAATTGGTGGCAAAATCTGCGGCTTCACGGGCATAGGAGAGCAGTTTTTCCTGGTTCACATTCTCTGTGCACAGGAGCATCTCTGTGTCGATATAGTCCTGGGGAGATCAGAACACATGTAAGACCTCCCTCCTCTTCAAAGGGCTCGAGACCAGGGGATGGGTCTTTATGAGGAGGCTGGAGGGGCTGGGAGATGAATCAGTCTTTAAAGCATTTGCCATGCAAACTTGAGGGCCTGAGTTCAATCCCTAGAACCCACATAAGAATCCAGGCAGAACAGTATGTGATTATATCTCAGTGCTGGGGAGGTAGAGACAAACTGGTCCTCAAGAGTCCTTTGCTAATCTGCCTAGCCTAATGGGTAAACTCTGGACCAGTGAGAGACCTCAAAAGACAAGATGATGACTCCAGAGGAGTCACCCCTAAAGTTAAGCTTTGACCTCCAAAGATGCATACATGTGCATGTGTGTCTGCAGGAAGTGTGTGTGTGTGTGTGTGTGTGTGCACATGTGCGTGTGCCTGTGAGCACACACGAATCAAAACTAGAACACCAGAGCCAAAGAAATAAGCACATGGTCCAGCCATGGCTGTCAGCATGGTTATGATTAAGCACCCAGTTTGGCGTTGGGCTTTCTGGCATCCAAGGTGAAGGGGAAATGTGATATGGGCTTTCCTTATCAGAAAATGAAGCATAGCAGTTCTTCACGGGAGGCGAGTTTTTCCTGGCACGGAGTGCTGAAAGATTTGTCTCTTGCAGGAATTTAGAGAGAGGGCACTGGGAACTGTAATGGACAGTGGACTTGATAACGGCTTCCTGGCAAACAAGGAACACATTGCACATGGTTGGTTCTAACTATAAATTTCAGTACAATTAAGAGACAAAGGAACAAGCCAGTAAATGTAATTTAATAACGGATGGAGTTAAGCTACTGGGGTCCAGATATGCTGCGGGTAGTAGTCAAACAAGAGCAGGAAAAAAAAGGGGTGTGTGTGCCATGCCAGTCTCTGAATTTCTTTCCGAACTCAGTTGCCCACCTTTCTGTGATGCTGGGGACACTCCTGGCTGGCTGTGAAAGTGGGCACTGTCCTACTGCTCTGCTGGGGTGGAGGTGACTGCATGGACAGTGAGGAAATTCATCCCAGAGATGCAGAGCGCTAGACACTTCCAAAGTCTGTTCTGCTTAAAGGCCACCTTTCCTAAAGAGGACGCGAAAGGGCAAGCTCCCATCAGCAGCATGCTCCCTAATGTGCACGAACAACCTGGGTTCAGTCTCCAGCGCTGATTTAAACTGGGAGTGGTGGGGCACGCCTGTAATTTCAGTGTGTGGGAGACGGAGGCAAACTGATCAGGAGTTCAAGGACATCCTCAGCTATAAAATCAGCCTGGCATACAGGAGATTCTATCACAGCTGGAATATGGGCATTCTGTTTAACTTTATTCTGAGTTTTCACTTTCAAAACCATAATTGATCCCCTCCTTGGAACCGTATGAAGATGGGATGAGAGTGTATACATGGAATCCCCCATGCAGAGCCTGGCACATAGGAACAGATGACACCGCCTGCCCCTACTAATTCACAATGTCATGCATGGTGCCATATGATGAGATGCCAACTGAACCTATCTAAGGTGCCAGAATGGGCACTCTACAGGTTCCAAAATATACAACCTCCTCTACACCCAGAGTGACCTTCTGTTTCTCTTTCTTGGGGAGCTGTGATTTCAAATATTCTATTTCTGAAATTCTAATATTTCTTCACAGAATGTACCCAGCATTCACCCAAGAGAAGACTGAAGAAGCCACCTCAGTACATCTGAGGGGAAAAGAGGACATCCTATTGCCATACTGACCAGCCAGCAGTGAGCTGGCAGATGTGAAAGCCCAGTGCTCACAACAGCTAGTGTGTGTGTCTGTGTGTGTGTGTGTGTGTGTGTGTGTGTGAGGCTAGCTTCTCCTGTCCTACCCACAGACTCTGCCCACAGCTCATGCTCTCAACAGAGGCCCAGCCAAGGTGGAGGAGGCCCAGAGGAGGCCTGGGTTACTAATGCTTCCAGGCCAGAAGCCACTACAAGCTGGTGAGAAGATAGGCACACTGTACTCGGACAAGCAACACTGAGTGGTCCCAGTCCAGGACAGGACCTGGAGGCAGCTGACCTGGGGCTGTGGGATCCTTATCTTGAAGTAGTGAGCACAGGAGCTCTAGAAGGGTGAGGTCTGACCAAAGCCCTCATCCTCCCCACCTCCTCTCTCTCATCTTTATTCATCCATATGTGTGTGTCTATGTAAGAGTATGCCATATGCATGCAGTGCCTGTAGAGGTCAGAAGAGGGCATTGGAGTCGGCCGGAGTCTCCGGATGTGGGTGAGTTACCAAACGTGGGTCCTCTGGAGGAACAGCAAGTGCTCTTAACCTATAAGTCATCTCTCCAGCCACACCATGTTCTCTCTTACATTCGATGATGCGTGCTAGGTCTGGTGTGCATGCCTGCAATCTCAGCCCTTGGGAGACTGAGGCAAGAGGATGGAGAGTTTGAGGACAGCCTGGGATACACAGCAAGACATAGCAAGACATCATCTCAGAGCAAAAATAAATAAGTAAACCAAGAAGCAAAGCTATGGAGAGAAAGCAAACAGCCAATAGGACAGAACAAGTATCCAAACGAGGCTGTGGGGGGCGGGGGGTGAAGAACCTTGAGAACCACTGTCTACCAGGTGCTGCGCCAAGCATGATGTGTGTGCATACAAACATACATATATGTGTGTACATTCCTCATGCATCTCCAGCTCATATACAGTCACGTCTCAAGAACTCTTTTCAGAGGATTTACAGGCATTATTCCCCTTTATAGACAGAAGACTGAGATTCCGAAAAAAATCAAAATCTTGGCCACCATCCTGAGTTAGCTCATGGGAGAACCAGGTATCTGCTCATCTCTGAAGGTACAAACAGTGAGTGTTCCCCCATGGCAAAGGGACACAGTGTCAGGCTCCAAAGTGATGGCATCTCTATGTTCCACAAGGACAAGGAGTCCCCATCTCCAAGTGAGTGTGTGACCTCTTAGAGAAGGAGCAGGGCCAAAGGAAGAATGACATTTCAGGAAGGAAAAGATTCAACTGATCATATTCTGGGCAAAGGTCTCTCACCGCAACAGGTTTGAAACATATCTGTGTGGATGGGTAGTCACACAATGTCAAAGGCAAGGAAAGTGCCCGGCGGTTTCTCTTTCCCCTCCCCCCCTCGCATGGGTTCTAGCAGGACGGTATCTCCTCTCACATTTGCTGATGCTGCCAGCCCATGCGGCCTGGGGGAAAACAGTTGAGAAATCACTATCTACAGGTACATACATTAATGATGACACCTTTGTCCAGCAGGCTCTGCTTCTTGGCTGTCATGACAAAGTAGTGGGTACAGTCCTTGTAGTAAACAATGTTCTCGAGATCAATCCCTGAAAGGAGAAGCATTCAGACTAAGTTTACCAAGGGCGCCTTGCTTCATTCCAGGTCTCATTGTGTATGTGCAGTAGATGCATATAAGATAAGTAGCAAAGACATACCAGGCTGTGGACCTGAAGTCACCCAGATCGAAGCAGCTAGCTTTTATGATTGCACAAAGGCATGTTCAAAAAACAAAACAACCAAACAACATACAACAACCACAGATGTCCACTATTCTTAAGTTAAAGCTAGACAGAAAGTGTTATAGGAAGTGCTAGACATGACCACAGATGCAAAACCCAACTTTGAACCTGACAGTATGGATCATGCTCCATCCACTGTGTGCCCCACAGAGCATCTTCTACCATGCCCTAGCTTGCATGAGAAAACCCAGGTCAACGGAACAACAACTCGAGGTTAGAGGCCTAGATTGCATTGTGGTGTGTGGGCATGTGCATGTTCCTGTGTGTAGGCCAGAAGACAACCTCAGCTATCATTTTTCACACACCTACCTACTTGAGACAGGGTCTATCATTGACCCAAAGCTCAGCAACTAGACTAGACGGGCCAGCCATGAGCCTCAGGGATGCTCCTGTCTCCACGTCCTAGAACTGGGATTATTAACATATACAACCACGCCCAACATTTTTATGTGGGTCCTGGGAATTGAATTCAGATCCTCAGTGGAGCCATCTCCCCAGCCCTAGACCTCATCTTTTGTCCTCCCCACAGACAGCAACACATTCACACATTGGGATTCTCCACTGAAGATCATGCTAAGAGATGATCGCTTGGCTCTGGTTCTCAAAGGGATGCGGGGAGGCTCAGTCAGAGCCACTGGCTCACCTGAGAACTTAACATAAGTCAAATCATCAGGACTGCTGAATTAGAAACTGTGGGTAGGGCCAACACCTTAAGTGTTAAGTTCCCTGGGTGACTCTGGTGGTCACTAGAACATGAGACCCTCTGGCTAGTTTATGTGACAGGAAGTAAAAGGCACACAGTGACCTCAAAGCATCCACACAAGGTGTGCTGGGTAACCATAGCAACACCCTTATTATTACAGTTAAATAGGAAACAGCCATGCACACAGCAGACCCCCAAGAGAATCAAAGGAAATTTATTGCTGTCACTGGCGTGAGACAATGACTTACGGTGTGACAACAGCCAAGTTTAAAGGAAGCTCATGAAAGCTTTGGAGAAACACATACAATGCCCTGCCATAATCCCTATTTGGCAGTTTGGGTATTTATTTTCTTTGTTTCTAAGGGGAAGGAAGGGCTGGAAGATTAAGTATTAAATCATTCAAAGGATATAATACTCTGGAAAGGAAACATTAAAACTTGTAATAATAAATTGGGGAGGCTCAGAGGAACATAAGATGACAAACAGTGTTGTAACCAGCAAGAGCCAGAGCCTGGCTCAGCAACTCAGCCCCTTCCTAGAAAATGAACTTTGGAGAAAATGATTCCATGGGAAATGGCACCTTAAACGGAAACCCATGGAAGGTGGAGGTCAGAGGCCAGAGTCTTAAGTGAACACATGTGTCATTGTGGGTCACAAGGTCTCTGTTATCAATACAGCTGCAGACAACAGTGTAAATGTATGTCCATGGTGAGTTGTGGAATCACAGTCCTTGCTAAAGGACATTGAAACCTGAATGTTCTATCATCTCAATGAAACATACCCCCTTTTTAATTTTTTTCTCCTGTTGGCCCCTTGGACATAGAAAATCATTCCCATCTCAGAGGTGATACCGAAGCCACACGGTTATACACAGTCCTCAGGCTTGGATGCCAAGAGAAGCCACGGTCCCCAAAACCTACCATCAGGATTCTATTTAAGATGTGATGTTAAATGAGAAAGCGAGAAACGTGGGCACTATTTAAAAGTGCTGAGACAAGGAGAAGACAGGTTACGGGAGCAGTGATTAGAGCTGGAGCCACGGGACACGGGCGTGTGAGCGGCAGTGAGGGAAAGTGTCGGCAGACCGGGGCAGACTGGGCACCAGAGAGCACACTCGCACTTTCACTCCTTTTATAGACAGGGTCCTGTAGTTGAGGCTGGCCTCAAAATTACTATGTAGCTCTTGCTAGCCTTGAACATCTGGTTTTCCTGCTTCTATCTTCCAAGTGCTGGGATTACAGGCACGTGCCACCATGCCTGGTGAGTATAGAGGCCTTAATTTAACATTATCATTGCGCTGCCTTTTCAAGGGACGATGTGCATTTTTGGTCAGGTTATAAATAAATCCAATTTCTCTTTGTTTCTCTGCTACCCTCAATAGCATCTGTTGTTCGTTTACTGGCTGTCTGGCCACATAGAATAGAAGTCTTGGGTTGCTTATCTGCCCCAGACTGTATACCCAGCTATTGAATCAATATCTTCTGTCCCATGGTTGGGTGACTATTGCTGCCAGAGCATGCTGGGGGTGGGGGTGAGTTGTGTGTAGGGTCCTTGTCTTGTCTCATGGGGGGGGCAGCTGATGTGCTGTACAAAGCACTGGGGAGTCTTCAGGTTCTCTCCTCAGATTATAGGTTCCCTCCTCAGAATGCCCCAGCATTTCATGCTGACCTTAGGCACAGACTTCCCAACCACCCTGTGTTACAGTGCTTTATGTGGGTATCCTCTTTGGATAGGGAGACCCTTCAGGAGGGGTGGAGCTAACATGACTTTGTACTCTACATTGCTAAGCACCAGCACACAACAGACATTCAGTAAATGTCCACCATGCATTACCAAAGTCTACAACCTATTTCCATATACAACATCCAGAACATTCTCTCAAGATTCCCTCTTTTCCTTGAAGGGCCTCTAGACATTTAGTGTACTGAGAGAAATCTTTGCTCCCAGACTCCAGTCCCAGCAACCCCTGGAAGCCAGAAGGTCCCGTGAACAGCTTGGAAATCTTGGGTGAGGAACTAGGGAGGTGGCTTAGTCAGAAAAACGCGTGGTGGGCAAATACTGCAGAATGGAATTTGGCCAGAATCCATGAGTTGGGGGGGAAGGACAGGCATGGTGCTGTGACCCCACTGCTGCACAGAGACAGACCCCTGGGGCTCACTGGCCATGCAACCTAGCCTACTTGTCAAGCGTTAGGCCCGTGGGACCTTTTCTATACACACACACACACACACACAAAGAGGACGGCATCTGAAGGACACTAGAGACTGTCATCTGACCACCATACATCTATCTGTTCACATATGCATGCATAAACATAAACACAGACACAGACACAGACACACACACACACAGACACACACAGACTGTGAATAGTGTCTGGTTTAGAGAGGTGAGGTCTCACCTGTTTCTTCTTTAAGGTCCTGAAAGAACTTCTGGTTGAAGATGAAGGCCACACCACTGATCTCCTCCACCTTGGCCTCGGCCGTGCTGTTCCTATTTATGAAGTTGGCAGTGATGGCGATGGCTAGCTTCCCCCGGAACTCCTTCCTCCTGAACCCTGCGTAAGGGACAGGATAGATGGGTCAGTCCTCTAGATCGGGTGGGAACTCAGACAATACTGCTGAGAACACTCTTCTCTGTGCCCCCAAAGACAATGGGGACAGGGGTTCTGGAGCAGGCAGAGGCACCAGACTTGTTCCCACAAGAGGCATTTTGAACTCGGTTCTTTTCTGTATCATTGGACCATATGCAGCGCTTACATATCCACAGGCTAGTGGCCAAAATGATCTGTGCAGCAGGCTACCACAGACCTTAACCCTCTGGAGATGTTCTGAGTATATCACTGAACAATCTTAAGGTGCTTTGGCACTGAGGGCTTGCATGAGTCAAATGATTTTGTTAGCATTTTAAATAGAAAAGAGAATCTTTTGAAAAATAGGATTAGACTAAACTCCCATAGGAGAGGGATGCTAAAACATTTTCTTTATAAATTTATTGTTATGGATCATATTGCATTTTCTTCTTCCTACCACATATGGATGGTGAAATCCTAACCCTTGGTGTCTCTGTATGTTGTGCTTAGTTAATATAAGGTCAACTGGAGTATAATATAAATATATATTGTAATATAATATAAAGCCATCTACTGTAATACAACTGATGTCTTTATTCATAGGTAAAGTTGGACCCATAAACACACTGAGGAAGAAGCTCCGTAAAGATGAAGGCAGAGATGGGGTTGTACTTCTGAAAGCAACACCAAGGCCTAGCAAAAGAAACCAGTACGTTAGTTCCCAGCAGCTGGTGCTTAGGGTGTATGCTGGCTGGTTTATGTCTTGACATGAGCCTAGACGTTCCTGGGAAGAAGGAATCTCAACTGATGAATAGTCCCCATCAGACTGGCCTGAGGGTATGTCCGTGGTGGCATTTTCTTGATTAGTGATTGATGTAGAAGGGTTCAACCTATAGCAGGCTGAGCATAGACCCTAGGCTCTCAATTATTCCGACTTGTACTTTTCCTAAACCACCAGAGCAATCCCACAAATCATACATGTATTCACACTGGAAGCTTCGAGGTGTCTTGTCAGACATTGCTGTGAGAAGATGGGCATGGGCGTGGAGGCAGGGCAGGGCAGGGCAGATAGGAGAGGCCTGAGCTGGAGGACCACATATCCAGACTTTTTTGAGATCAGACCTATTTCAGTATGTACATCCTGTCCTCAGAGAATGAGTTTGCCCAGTCATGCATCTTCATCTTGTGACCTCTGACAGGGGCAAACTCAGAAATAACAACTGTCCCTACTCTAAGAGATGCCACCCATGGTCTCAGACAACCCTTTCCATACAAATGAGTACATGAAAGCCTGTTGCTGGACTCAGAGAAGTGTGGCTTTGGATCCTGAGAGTTTGTCTGGCTGCCCCGCAGTGGGTATGCTTAAGAGCTATGAAGAAAGAGGCCCTTCTGTTGATTCGTAGAGTACTTGAGCATGAACGGATGCCATTAACATCTTGAGATGTTTGCTTTAGACAGAGCAAGAGGAGAATGCACCTTGGCTAACACAGCAGCGGGTGCTCAGCGAGTTTATGTTGACTTTTCTCATAGTATCCCCCTTTAAGAAGCATTTTTATAGAAAAGCCCTCCCCACCTCTTGTCCCAACGCTCTGAGAGGGTTCTGCTACCCAAATTCTCATCTGGGGATGCTTAGGTCCAGTGAGGGAAAGAGGAATGGCCGTCCTCACACACTCAGACTCAGGCAGGACAGGACAGTCTGTCTTCCTCTACTCTTAGCCGAAGCATCTGCCATCTTGATCATCCCTCTCCGGTTCCCCTCATCCATCTCTCAGCCCCAAAAGAAGAGTCCTCACCTTCCAGTGTGTTCCTATTGCCGTCGGCACCAACGATGACGTCAAACTCAAAGTCAGACAGGGCATGGTCTGCAGGGAGGAATTCTGCCCGCCAGCCAACTTCTACCAGAGCAGAGAGACTATTAGATGAGTGACAGAGGCAGGCTGAGAGAGTGATGCCACCCCTCCCTGCTGGCCATGAGAAGTGGATAATGACCCAGTGAAGCCTCCCCAAGAAAGGCATCAGGTATATCCAGCTTTTGACACTGTGATACAGCGCTGTCGTCTACAAGGCTCACGGGTGAGAACCTGTGCAACTGAGGCTTTTTATGGCAAAGACCTCTCATAATATTTTAATAAGTTCACTATTTCATATTTGGTCACACTCATAGCTATCCAGTAGCATGTGGTTCCCAGGCTGCAGACGGGGCATACCTGGACAGTCCCTATCCAGGTTCTCTCTGGTTTCGAGTCAGCAAAATCCCACACAAGGCAAACAGGAACTGCCAACAACACACCTGGTCTGACTGAAGTTTGCAGAATGCTAACCTTTAGCAGACTCCAAACCAGTCTCCCTTGCCCCTGTCTATATTTCACAGATTCCCCCATATTTGTCCCATATTCAATGGCTCCTCATTGTCAAGCAGATCCCCGGGGATGTGGGAGATGCCAGGGAGCCACTTTGCATTTCTGCTTCTGACTCCAATGGTTTGCTGCTTGTAGAAGCACATTCTCAGGGCAAGCCTGGCTGGGTCCTTGGAATTAGGGTCAACTATCCAGCAGAGATATTCCAACAGGAGCACACAGTCTCTGAGTCATTTGGGAATAATTGTGTCTTGTTAAAAAAAAAGCAAGGAAATCCTCCCCAAGTTGTCAAATATTCTGGGCTGAGGCCAGGAGAAGCCAGGGGCATACCCTCCCTGGGGAACAGCAAAGTCTCCTATACACACTGCTTCAAAACTCAGCATTTCCAAGATAGGAGGCAATTATGACAGCAAGATATGGAGCCTTGGACAAACTCCATGACAACGGTGTGTGAAAGAGATAAGAATTGATTTCCCTTTCTTCTAGTTTTTTTTAAAGGTAGGTGCTCAGTATATAGCCCGGGCTGGCCTTGAACCTACAACCATCTTGCCTCAGTGCTGGGATTACAGATATGCACCACTCCATGTTTAGCTAAAATATCAGAATATTTTTCAGGACGGGCTCCAAAGCTATATCAAAACCTTGTCTTGAAACCGCCCCCCCAAAAGAATACTATCAAGAACCCACCTAGATGGAGGCATTTTATGATCTATCAGTAAAAACTCAATAAAATCAAACATACTGCTGTACATAATGGCATACTTGTAATACCTGTAATCCCAGCATTCAGAAAGAAGTTCAAGGGTCATTCTTGGCAACATAGCAAAGTTGAGGTCAGTTTGCGCTACATAAGACTATCTCAGGGATAATATATACATTGTGGTGGTCTGAATGAAAAATGGACCCCATAGGCCCATAGGGATTAGTGTGGCCTTGTTGGAGGAAGTGTGTCACTAGAGTGGGCTTTGAGGTTTTGGAAACTCAAGCCAGGCCCAGTGACTCTCTCTGCTGATCCAGAGGTAGAACTCTCAGCTACCTCTCCAGCACTGTCTCTCTGCATGCTGCCATGCTTCCCAACATGATGATGGACTGAACCTCTGAATGTAAACCAGCCCCAATGAAATATTTTCCTTTATAAGAGCTGCCGTGCCCATGGTGTCTGTTCATAGCAACAAAATCCTAAGACATATGTAGTCCAAGAAATATCTAGAACCTTTGTTTGACAACTATTCTAGAAGTCTGCTTCTTTACTGTATTTTAAAATATTTTGAGGGTGCAGCAGACACACGTATCCTGAAGCTTGTGTGAGCTTTATTATACTATCAGGTCTGTCTTGTTGGCTGCCACCAGCTGAATGTTGTTTGTCAAAGTTGTATTTTCCTAGGGACTGAGTAACCAAATTATAGGCTTCACGGCGTAACAGTAATTCCACCATCACATCCGCCCTTGTTGGGAGCTGAAGAATAAGCTCAAAGCCACAGAAATGGTCAAAAAAGGTAAAGTATTTGTCAGTGGAAGTATGCCAAACAGCTCCTAGCAAAAATAACTTGTAGAGATAGCCTCTGGAAGCTAGTAGCACAGCTTCCCACTTGGAATATCTGCCTTCAAGGCAGAGAAGGAAAATTATACTGTACTTTGATTTTCTTGGTCTTCAGGAGGCTCTAGAACCCTCACGAATTCCACGTTCACATGGATTTCCACTCCCAGCATCAGGGCCACCTTGAACAGGATGAGCTGTAGTTGGCGGATGCCTGTCGGGAAGGAAGGGAGAGATGACTGTTCGGAGCGATGCTTGGGCACCACCTGTGTGTAAGTGCTGTGCAGGTGTGGCTTGGTGGCCTCAGAACTCAGCACGGCATCTGCTGAGTTTGTACTAGGCACTGCAGGGCTTTTCACACATCCCATACCTTTTGGGACCCTTCTTATTCTCATTTAATTGAGGAGATATTGAGACTTGCTAAAGTCAGGTGACTGTTCAGAGACATAAAGAAACAAAGCAGACGGGATCCAGTTCAGTCTGACCCAGCAATTCTGCTCTAGCTGGACCAGGCTGTCCTAACTAGGAAGATCTGTCTTTCCTACACCTTTGCTGAGCTGGGCTCTGGATCTGGCTTTGATGACATAAAGTGGAGAGAGGAGGAGACAGTGAGAGTCAGGAGCCACAAGGAAAGTCAGAGACAAATGGCTCTTTGGATGAGGCCTATGCCTAAAGCTCCCTCCTCTCCAATGGTAATGGGCAAGGCAGGGGATTCTCCCACCAGCTGGGCTCAAAGCTCTCCACATTTGCCATTTCAAAAGCCTTCAGTGAGTGCAACCTTGTTCGTTCTCCCAATGCTCGGCACAAATGGGCATTCCCTCCAACTATTTTTCTATACGGTGAGACATTGTAAACTTGCCGTTGGCTTCTCTGCACTGAGTGGGTGTAGCTTATTTAATATTCATGGAGCACCCACAACGTGCCAGGTGCCATCTTAGTCATAGGAAGAGGGCACATGCTCTGTAATGGAGGAAACGAACAGAACGATGGGGCCTGGGCTGGGGCTATAAGAGAGGAGCAATCCGGAGCATCAGAATCCTTGGACAGACTGAGAACAATGAAGACCACATGAAGTCAGGGCACCTGGGAGTCAGGAAGCTGCTGGGTAAAAATCTCTTTAGTGTGGTGACAGAAGGAGATGGACAAGCAAGGGAGGGAGTATGAGGGGATAGACAGTTCACACTTCCTCTTCTAGAACAAATCCTTTGAGCGAACAGACAATAATGGGGTCCCCAGAGAAGGTGGGGTCCAGGGTGAGGCGCAGGAAGACTGGTGATGAGGGGAGGGAGACGGGGGATAGATATCCAAGAGGGACCAGAGTTGGAAGGTGTGGCTAGCTCTGCCTCTGTCCTGGGGATGCTAAGAAGGGAAGATGAGCGTGTGAAGGGCTGGTCTCTCTGTCAGGCACAGGACACAGACCACCACTAAGAACCTAGGGCTGGCAGAACAGTGCTGGGAAGTAAGAGTTCTAACACAGGACACAAAGAGAAGCTGAGCAATGCTGAACAGGAAGATGCAGCTGTGGCTGGAGATGGCCTGTGGCCTGAACAGAAGCCAGCCAGCTGGGTTTAGAGAACCCAGGCCACAACCTGCTAAGGAGACAGTCCTTCCAGGGGAGGCTTGGCCACACCTCATAGTGTCAAGGTTCCTAGCTTCTGGGACACAGTAGGTGTTCTCCAAGTCCCCACCTTCATTCTCCCAGAACTTCCCTGGACAAGGCCATATCCTCTCCACACTGCTTAAAGCCTTCACTCCACATTCTAACCAACAGGCCTCCTTCTCTGGGTGGGTCAGCGCATCCCACCAGCTCATGCTGTGGCTTTGTGGGCAAATACACATTTCTTTCCATTGGACTCCTGGAATTTTCTCATCCCAAAGTGGGAATAAACTCTGGAGTTGCTGCTGGTAAATTCTTCTGTTTCTGAATAAATTACACCCTTAGCAGCTGATAATTCTCTCCAGTCCCACCCACACCCCACTCACTTTTCCCATCAGCACTGGTCTCAAATGGACATGGGTCTTTGGGCTCCGCTCTTACCCATTCCCATGGAGAAGTACAAGGTTCTTAGGTTTGAGGACCACACACAGCACCCTTCTATGCCACCAGACCCAAAGTGCTTTAATGTTCACTACACAGCAGATGTGGTGCTGTGTATTTACAAACTTGACCCCGTGTAAGCTTAGCAATTCAAGGAGACAACATTAGTCCTGTTTTATAGGAGATAAAATTGAGGCCTGAGGAAGGTAAGGAATTTTAGCCAAGTAAGGAATAAAATAGACATGCCTGTATTGCGTTCACCTGACTCTCATATGACCTGCCTGACTTCCATGTTCCACTGTCATATGGAGATGCCTAGAGACCTCTTCCCTGCAAAGCTCAGAGGAGGTGGGGTACTGCCTCCCCAAAGCAGGTCTGTGTAGGTCTTATTTCAAGATTTCACAAGTGACCAACAGCAGAACAGGAGCCGTGCTCCACACAGGCATTCAGTCTGCCCAGCATCTGGTCTACATCCTCAACTTTCCTTCCCAGCCCCCACGAAGCCACACAGGCGGCCTTCCCTGTTGTCAAAGCTCTAAGGAGCGCTGGTTAGCAATCTGTCAGAGATTACACATTCAATTACGTCACTCCTCTCATCTGCCACCTGCCCTGCTCCCCAGGACTCGCAGCACAATGTTCAAATGCCTCTGCACAAGGTCTCAACCATCTGGCCCTGTTAGAAGCTTTGTGAGTTCTCTCTTTCAAATTCCTCCTGGGAACGTGACTCACTCTATTAGAGCACATTTTATTACTGACAGAATCTCAGTGCACTCCCGGAGCGTACAGACTCTGCTGCTTACCCCTGGGCTTTGTATTTCATTCATCCACCCGACAGATGTTTGTTGTTCATCTATTATGTGTCAAGTACTTAGGCCCCAGAGACAGGTATTTTGGCAAGCAGTATGTGTCCTGTTTTATAGGAGATAAAATTGAGGCCTGAGGAAGGTAAGGAATTTTAGCTAAGTAAGGACTGTGACCAATGGGACACAGCATAGAGCCCAGAATAAGCCACAAAGCATAAGCCACTATTATGGTGTGAATGTGAAATGTCACTCCTGGCTCATGTATTTTGACATTTGACCCCCATCCAGTGGTACTGTTTTAGGGGACTGTAGGACATTTAGGAGATGTGGCCTAGCAGGAAGAAGTAGGCCACTGGGGGAGGAAGGGGATTTGAAGTTTATAGCCCAGTACCTCTGCTGGGCCTCTCCTCATTTCCACATCTGTCCAGATATGAGCTAGCAGCCTTTTTCACTTCCCTGCCAGGACAGGTGTGTCCCTTCACACCGTGAGCCCAAATAAAACCTCTCTTCAAACTGATTCCTGTGAAGCATCTGATCACAGGCAAAGCAAAGTAACTAAAGCATAGTCCTTCAGCTGGATGCACGGTCCTCAAAGGGCAAGCTGGGGATCCTTGATGTGGCAAGGTGGGTCCACCTACAGTGAGACCTGGACTCACTGAAGTACCCCACCCCAAGACGGGTCCACCCACAGTGAGACCTGGACCTTCATGAAGTACCCCAGCCAAGCCCTACTCACTGATGTGGTCGATGGAGCCGGCGCAGAATTTCCCATAGAACTTCTTGGCTCCTAGGCCTCGCAGGTCGTGGATGGTGAAGGGCCAGAGGTGCAGTACGTTGTTCCGGGAAAAGGTGTCTCTCTTCTCCACTACAACCACTTTGGCTCCCAGGTAGGCAAGTTCAATGGCAGTGCGCAAGCCACACGGTCCTCCTCCGACAATGAGACACTGTGGGGAGAAAGGAGACACTCAGCAACCTTGAGTGTCCAGGTAGTTTGTCACCGAGGCGCCATCTCACCAGCCACAGCATGCTGGGCAGCTGCTAGGGTCCATTAGTCACCCACCTGGTGGGCCTTCCCTGTGGGTCCATCACAGACTAGACACTGTTCAAGCCCTGGGAGGATAGGAGGTTCTGAGTGAGGCTGGACCGGATCTGACCCCAGGCCTGGCACCTCACCTCTCAGTTTTCTTTTCTGTGAGCTGGGTCTGTGAAGTGTTGCTTTTCTGCAGAGGGCTGTGTCAATAGGACCACCTTTGGGAAGTGTATTGGGCTGGGAAAGTGGTTCAGCTGTAGAGTGCCAGCCTGGCACATGCGAGGCCCTGGGCTACACAGCCCAGCAACACTAAGTAAGTACACAGTAAAAGAAGGAAGTACTTCTGAGTCATGGAAGTGTGTGGAACATCATTATTGTGACTGAAGGTAGCCAATAGTTCCTTAGGACCAAGAGCCAAATAACAAGAGAATCTATTGACAATCTGGACTTCGTCAAGATTAAAAACTTCAGTGCTGGGGCTGGAGAGATGGATCAGTGGCATTCTCTGTTCTTGTAGAAGTTCTGAGTTCCATTCCCAGCACCCATGTTGGGTGACTCATAACCACCTGTAATTCCAGCTCAGAGGATCTGACACCCTCTTCTGGCCCTTCATGCACCGGCACACAGATGTACTCCACCCCATCACACACAAATAAAAATAAATCTTAAAATAAAACTGATGTTTCAAAAGATTGTATTGCCAAGGAAGTAAAAAGTAGAAAGTCATGGTGGCTTATGCCTGTGAGCCCAGGCTAGCCTGTCTTCCCCTGTCCTCTTCCCCAATCTGGCAAAGGAAAGGGCAAAAGGGAAAGACAGCCCCACTGATGGGCGAAAATACTTGCAAACCACATAACTGAGAAGTTCTGCTAGTGCACTTGTATCTAAACACACATAAAATTTGACAACTTGAAATGAAAAATAAAGTATCCAAGCGAACCCCAGAGAAAGAATTTAGATAGCATTTTTTTTCCACTAAAGATATAAACAGATCCCAAAACTATCAGTCATTAGGGAAATGCGAAAAATAAGCCATGGTGAATGGTGACTCCCTCGCCACTGGTAATTTGATGGGGGCACATGAACCAAGAGCTGGAAATATTCAAAGCTCACACCTTATTAGTGCAAATGATTTCAAACAGTCTGGTATAGCAATTTCTTTATCAGTTAAACACAGGGGTACCATATTAGCCAGCCAGCCCACTCCTAGGTTCATATTCTCAAGAGAATCAAAATCATCTCCATGAATACCAAGGGAAGGATTATTCATATCAGCCCCAAACCACAAACAACTCATGAGCCTATGAATTGATGGATAAGCAAGATATATGTGGGCCTATCCTCCTGCAACCTTGGTGGAACTCTGAAACACAGCTCGCTCCAATACTGAGGGGACTTAAGAGGTAAATGAACAGACACATGGCAGGATGCCCCACTCTCTAGGTCCTCCCCAGTGGGACAAAACCCCGGGCCCCTCCCCCAATTCCCTTGGCTTTTCTAGCCAGCCAGCAGGGAATTTCCTGTGGCTAGGATGCCCTAAAACCCAAACCCATCCACTGGACCCCCCAAGCTACTAGCCACACCCTGCCTAAGTGCTAAGAGCTTGCTATAATACTGAGGGGACCAAGGGCTTGTAACTGGAGTTACAGGTGGTTTGCAAGGCACCATGTGGATGCTGGAAATTGAACCTGGATCCTCCAAAAGAACAGCCAGTACTCCTCATCACTGAACCATCTCTCCAGCCCTGAAGCTCTTATTACTGAAAACTAGTGTCTGCTTCTAGAGACACTCAGGCCATGGTGTAAATTTGGACTTTGAAATAAAGAGCCAGAATGTCATATGGTTCATGCTATTTCATGCTCAGAAAGGGAAAAGCCTGGTAGAATGCAGGGGACTTTAGAGGAGGGGCTTCCCATGTTATCACCAGCGTCACTGTAGCTCACGTCTGTGGAACACTCACTCACAATCATGTGTTTGGCTTCTCAAGCTCAGGAACTGTTATTGCTCATAGAAGACAGCTTTCATTCCGACCGCTTCCCACATGGGGAAAGCAGGGCACAAAGCTGCGAGGTAACCAATTGGTCCACGGTGTCAGATTGAAAGCTGCGGAGCCAGGATCTAAACCCAGGTGGTCTTGCTCCCAAGACTATGGTGCAGTCCTGCACCCAACCACCTCAGCTGATGGAGCCCACTCAGGAAGAGGGCTGGAAGGGGAGAACAGAGGGAGTGTTCTATACCCAGATGCTGAAGGTCACTGGGGGTAAAGACAGACAAACAGGACTTTGTACAAGGTCCATATACCAAGTCATTGCATGTTGAAGAAGACCAAGTCCTTCTTCAGAGGAGGACACAGTCTGTTAGGTCAGAAGAGGGGAGAGGGGGACACATGGTGATGTAGATAGTCACATCTAATTTTCTATAGTGTTGCATAAGACCTGAAATCATGGAAGTAGCCCAGCAGTGGAAGGAGTTCACAGGTGAGGGTGTGTGCAGGGTGAGTGGGTGGAGTATGGGGTGTGGGGTATATGTGAATAGCTGGAGCTGTTCAACAAGTCAACAAGTGGGACCTTCACCCATTTCTCACTCACTGATGGACGTTGCAGAGACATCTGGAAACTTCCCTCTACTTGGGATTAAATGTTATCTTAAAAACACATCCCTCTTCCTGAGCAAATACTCCAACCCCTGGCTGTCACTCCCCTAGGCCACCAGGGTCCCAGAGGGAAAGTACGATCAAGTATATCAGAGGCTCCCACACTGCAATCAGTGTAGTTTACTGGCTGGAACCTTCCAGAGAGTCTGTAGCCTCCCAATTAGAGGAAATGAAGTCACTGCTGAGATTTGACTCACCCCCAGAGACTTTGGGGAGTGCATGGGGGTGGGGCCCTGGCTTCCTCTTTGGACAGAGGTGCCTGGAGAAAGCCAGCTTCCTCAGCCCAGATCCTGCACGTTATCTCACCCTCCATGCAACTTCTTGCTCCACATAGCCAGACAGTGACGGTCATTTCAGAACCTGTTCCAAACCCCAGGCTTGTGAGGTTTGCTTTGGGCAAAGTCTGGCCCCATTACATGTCTTTGCAGTTACTGCATTTTTCCTGTTGGTGAGCTCTGTCACTCCATGGCCAGCGCTGGGCCAACTGGAGGATGTAGGGTGAAGACGGGCAGAAGAGGAGAGAGGCCTTCATGCCTAACCCGTCTCTGGTACCCAGACAAGGCAGGAAACCTCTTCTCCAGCCAGGGACTGTTGTACTTAGAGTGTACAAACACTAGCTAGGACTCAAGTCCAGTCTTCTTGGCAGCACATGGATTACTGCAGTGAATGCTTGGCTATCATTCTAGGCTGTGTTACATATTTTGGGCCTGGAATCTCAGAGATGCCAGTCATACCATAATTTTAATCAAAGCAAATGCCAATGGGCTTAGTTACATCAAGGGAGAAAATCTCGGCTAGTACAAAGGTCTGTTGGCTGGGGTGATGGGGACAGGACAGTTCCCTTTGGAATGCATTAGTTGTGATCAGAATGGGGACTTGGTATCCTGGCAAGGGGTCAAATACTATGCAGTCACATGTCTGGGTAGAGGAGCAGCACCAGCTTTCTGGGATGCCATGGTCAAGAGATGCTTTAGATGTTAGGTATGGCCCAACAGACTGAACACAGCGGCAAATGACCCTCCTCTTCCCACAGACCCAGCAATTACCACTTAGGACTGATGTTCAAAACATAGAGCTTTTGGTTAAAACTCAGCCTCAGTCAGTGATTGCTCACTGCACAAGCATAAGAACTTATTTTCAACCCCCAAGCCCGTATTAGAGAGAGACAGAGAGAGAGACGCGCACGCGCGCGCGCACGCACGCACGCACGCACGCACACACACACACACACACAGAGAGAGAGAGAGAGAGAGAGAGAGAGAGAGAGAGAGAGCTATGTTTGATGGCACATAGCTGTGGGGAGGTACAGAGAGGTAGAGACAGGTAGATCTTGGGTTCACTGACTAGTCAGCCTAGTTAAAATGATGAGTTGCAGGCCAACAAGAGACCCTATCTCAAAAGACAAGGCAATATCTCCTGAAGAGTGACTCTCAAGGCTGTCCTCTGGCCTCCATACACACACCATGAACACACACGCACATACAGCCTAAAGGCCTTCCTCGAGTTCCTAGATTAGATTGCACACTCCTCCTATGCTCGGCTGGCTCGGTCCTCATTGTTGCCCCAGAACAAACTCTCATGTTATCATTGGCTGGGCCTCAAGAACTGCCCCATCCTCTGTGTTATCTGTGTGTCTGGAGCTCATCCACTGCCTGGTACACACAGGAGGTCCAACACATAGCTGATGGATGAATGAACTTCCCACCCACTCCCCGCCAACTCAGTCCTGGCTTTCTGACCATGAGAGGGATGTTGGGTGCATGCCAGCCAGGGTTAATGTTTGCAGATTCCCACCCAGACAGAAGGAGCCGGGGGTCTGCCAAGGCCACCTACATCATGACCGTCAGTATTATCTTTGCACTTGGGTGATGTGAATTATTGCTCATTGGGGAGCGGGCAGATCCACCCCCAGCAGGAAATCCACTGTAAAGATAAGCTTGGCAGAGTTTATGCCTGCACATTCTCAACATGAGACAAACACTGCATGGAAAAAAACAGACTATTTATCAAGGAGCAGGGGTGGGGACAATAGCTAGTGTACCCAGCCAGGACATGAACGCTAGGTTCGGTTGGGAGGGGACTCACATAAAACTCTTGCTGCACTTCTGAGGGACCATGGTTCTTTTAAATTTTTGTTTATGTTTCTGTGGATGAGTGTTCTGCCTACAAGAGCCTGTGAAAGCCAGAAGGTGTTGGATCTTTTGTAACTGGAGTTACAGACAGCTGTGACCCACCATGTGGGTGCTGGGAACTGAACCCAGATTCGCTGCAAGAGCAGCCAATGCTCTTACCCACTGAGTCATCTCTCTCTCTCTTTTTTGCATGTGTTTGTGTGGTGTGCATGGGTGCATGTGTGTGTCCACATGTATAGGTATAGGCACATATTTGTGCACATGTGTGTGTATGTGCCTGAAGTTGACACCTGGAGTCTTTCTCAATCATTGCCCATCTTATTCAGATAGCACAGAGCTCACAGATACAGGCTTGTCTAGCTAGCCAGCTTGCTCCTGGTCTGGAGACCCCTGCGCCTGAGCCCAGCTTACAGATGGGCTACCACATCTAGCCAGCACTTAGGTGGGTTCTGAAGATCTGAATTTTAGTTCTCACATTTGCCTACACCAAGCCAGTTCCCCAACTCAATCCTCATTGCTTGAGTACTTCTTCCAACTATATCTCCTTTTAACCCAGAAGTAAATGGGGATGCTGGGACCCAGCACAGACGGTGTAAGGATCACTGAGTGGACCTGGGGCTAGTTCAGGGTCCAGCAGTCTGCAGTCTTTGTTTCCACCTCCGCTTCCGCCCTCACTTCTCTTTGGGTGCAATGTGGGCCAAGGCTATGGTGAGGTGCTGTGCAGCATTGGAATGGCCAGCACCCAGGGGTCTGCTATTCCCAGCCTGATGACCCGCCCTGGCCCTCCGCTGAGCTGAAGCCTAAAACACCTCACATGCATTCTGCCAGCACTCTCTGCTTGCAGGCCACCACCCTAACCACTTCTTTTATCGCATCTGTGTAACTGCCCTTTGAAAATGTCAGCATCACACACTTAGAAGCAGTCTCCAGAGGCATAGAAAAGTTAAGCAAGGGCTGGAGAATATGGCTCAGCACTTGCTATGCACACGAGGATCTGAGTTCAAATCCTTAGCAGCTGTGTTTAAAAAAAAATGGGGGGGCTGGGTGTAGCTATGCACACATCTGTGACCCCAGTACTGTTGGGTCACTGGAGTCTGCTGACTGCAAGCCTAGCTCCAGACTCAGTGAGAGACCTAAAGGAGTGAGGCAGAAAGTGATTGAGTAAGACTGTCTGGCCTCTGAAAGCACATGAGGATACACACCTATATACACATGTGCATGTGTGCACGCACACACATAGTGCCTCCTTGGGTGAGTAATGTGTCCAGGGGCTAAAGGTAGGGGTCAAATAACAATTTTAGTTGTAAATATTCTGCCACTCAGTTTGGAAGTCATGAACATAGTCCTCAATTTTGAGGGGGGTCAAAACAAAACAAAAGAGACAAAGGCAAGAACTTCCTCCCAAGGCTGTGTAACAGTAAACGATCAAGTCTGGATTTACCCCCAGGCCTATGCTCTCAATGGCTTGCCTGCGAGTAAAAAGTCTAACTAACAGGAACTTAGCGGTGAGAATGGACAGAGGTCATTTCCCTCTCTCCCTGCACTGAGGCCACACGAATGCAACCAGAGGTCAAGCTGGGTTCACAGGGAATTTCTGCACAGGAGGACAGGGCTGTGCTCAGCTCTTCTTCCCCAGGCCAGACGAAGCCTGATCATGTGCAGGTCCTGAGAAGTCAGACTGGCAGGTGCCACAGCATAGAGCTTTCAGGCAGATAGCACAAGCATTCCCCGGTGAGCTGGGGGCCTGGAAGGTCGTCCTGGTAACAACAGCCCTCCCTCCAGGCACACTGGCTCTCTTGGGCGGCACTCTGGTGCCAGAGACATGCCATTGTATTTCCTAGGGTGGCTTCACAGCCTCTGGCTGTTAGGACAAGTGATTTTTCTGAACCTAGGCAGGAAGTTCATGGCTGTTGCTGGATGACTGCAAGCAAGACCAGCCTGTTCATAATTGTAGGATGAAAAGTGTTTGAAGCCAAGGCACCTGCCTTGTGGCTGCAGGGAGGTGGCTCATGATGGGGGCTGGAAGGCTTTATAGCATCATTGTGCATAGCAACAAGGAGGGAGCTTCATGGGAGATGTGGCCACCAAGATACCAGCTAGGAAGGAGTACTTGAAAGGGCTGGCAGGGAAGGCTCTTCACAAACACTGCATACTCCAGTTTTGACAGAGAGAGTCAACTGTGGCATTCATGTGTGTCTCTGCTGAGAAGAGCAATGGTAACAGTAGCATTAGGACTAGAATAAGATCTGGAACTGCCTGCGCCGCCCTCGCTGCCCACATTGCCTGCTGATGAGGCATGCCCACAGTCACTTGGAAGAGTGAGTGACTTGATCTTGGTTGTAGAACAAGGGTGAAAATGTGCCCTCTGGTCTTAGAGGTCAGGCTCACGGTCACTATGCTACCATTACTTCTTCCAAGTCAAAGACAGTGTTTACCAGGAGCAAGATCATCAAATCTGTCCTGATCACCTGAGAACTGAGCTGGGTGGGGGTAGAATTAAAGAGGCAGAAGAAATAGCAAGAATGAGGAAGGGGGAGAGAGCTGCAGAGCAGTAGGGAGCCTGGATGGGGCTGGAGTTGGGGGTTCAGAGAGGAAGAGAAGGTGAAACCTAGTAGGCATGGGAAAAGGAGCCAGACCTGGAAGTCTTGGATCAGGTGGGGTCTCCGTTCCTCCTTTTACCCGTAGTGGATTTGGGATAGAATAGAATGAAAACCTTGCTTTAAAAGAATTGGTTCTAGAACAAGACACGAGAGGAAGAATGCCATCCGTGAACTGTTTAAATAGAGTCTTCCACCACACCCCACCGGTGCTCAGAGGCTGCTCCCCTCATCTTCCTGGTGCTCCATGAGCCGAGTGGGTCCTCAGGCTTGCTCTTGGTAGGCTACCCCATCCACTCACATGTTGATATATAAAACCATCACTGGTAACTTCCCTAGAATTCAGAATGCAATAGTGGTCCACCTGCCTGCTGTTCATTTCCAGCCATTCTAATAAGCATCTCACAGATTCACAGCCTGCCCTGGACCTGTTCCTTTCCCCATTGCTGTCTTGGGAAATTCTTATGGCCTCTTCCAGCTGTTGAGCTGAAAGCGCTAGATCTGACCTCTATGTGCTCCTTTATCACCCCCACCCCGTCACAGCAAACCCATTGACTCCTTTCAAACACATCGAGGTCTAACCAGTTTTTGTCTCCTCTGTGCTTCCACCTTATCCAAGTCCCTCACATCCCTACCTGCCCTGGTATCAGGGGTCATACCTGGTCTTCCTGTTCCCACCCGCATCCCTTTCTAACCTCTCCCCCATACAGCAGCCAGAGTCCTCCTAATATGAGGCCTTTCCTCTCCCGGTTGCCACCATTCACCTGTTCCTGTGGCTCTCAGAACTCAAAATCAGAAGAACTCATTATGGCCTTCAGACCCCAAGTGACCTTGTCTTCCGATTTCAGTTTCTACTACATCCTCCATCTTGGCTCTTCTGTGGTGGTGGCCTCAGTGTGCACATGGGACCTTCTCACCTGCTTCCCCTTCACCAGCTATCATTTTTCTAACTTAAAAAAGGGCATCTATTATAGGACATCTAATTGTCCAGTCATATTTTCTATAGTATTTTAAATGTTTGTAAATACATGTAAAAAAAAAGGATTTTTTTATACTTGGTGTTGCGTTTGTGTGAGCAGTGGAGAGCGTGCATGCGCCATAGCACACACGTGGACATCAGAGAATGACTTGTGGAAATCAGTCCTCTCTTTCCACCCTGTGGGTCCTGGTGATTGAACTCAGGCTGCCCAACTTGGCATCAAACACCTTTACCCACTGATCCATCTCACCAGTCCCAGAATCTGCTTTTGTGTTTTCCTATTATAGGCTCCCACTATTTAGTCTAATAGTTTTATAATACTTTTAGCAAAATTTAAACAGTCTTCAAATAGAAAGTTTTCAAGAATCTTAGTAACATCAAAATACCATGTAGATTCTTCAATTAGATTTTTATTTCCTTGCTTTATTATATATTTATTCCTCCATCCATGTATCTATTCACTCATCTATTCCCCGATCCATGCATCCATCCATCTACCCACCCATCTATTCCTCCATCCATCCATCTATCCATGTCTATTCCTCCATCCATGCATCCATCCACCCATCTATTCCTCCATCCATGCATCCATCCATCTACTCACCCATCTATTCCTCCATCCATGCATCCATACATCCATCCACCCATCTATTCCTCCATCCATGCATCCATCCATCCATCCACCCATCTATTCCTCCATCCATGCATCCATCCATGCATCCACCCATCTATTCCTCCATCCATGCATCCATCCATCCACCCATCTATTCCTCCATCCATGCATCCAT